>JAXCGZ010003831.1:20000-178123 GCA_037179515.1 Halocaridina rubra
TACACATTGAGGTGAAGACCTAAGCAGTCAGCATGAATGGTTAGACAAGTGTTTATTAACACATAACTGAGAATGTAAAATATTGAGAATAGGCAAATGTGCAAGAAGGCCTAAGTTTGGACACAGCAGAAATCTTTGAACTTCAAGAAATAGAGAATGAAAGAGATCTATAGGGGGTCAATGTATTGGCAGATTTGTCTCCGGAAATGCAAATAAATGGCATATTGAAGGCAGCGTGTATGCTTTCTGCATAAGCATTTTTTAGATGACCTTCAGGCACATGAGCAATGAATTGTTTAAATGTATTTCGTAGTGATACTACAGCTGAAGGGTCTTTTGGACGTCAATAGGACTCTCCAGGACAGTTCGATGTTAAGTCTTCCTGCAGTTACGGTTCTCTTTCTATGCCTACATAAACACCGAATATTTTTGGATATTCCTTACATGCACATCTCTTATTATTCCTTCACATCTGACAAGTCACTACACTCTTCATCCCTGTTTCTCTTTAATTTATGTTTTTTTTGTGCCTAGGCCCGGTGAGGGCAGATTATTTTTTTTTTCGTACTGGTGTCACAATCATAAAAAAAAAAGTGAGTTGTAGGAGGCAAAACTTGAATATGTACCGCCTTTTTGGATTCCACACTTCAAAAAGCATATTAGAATTTTGGGAAAATTTCAGACGTGTAATGAAGCTGGTGATAGACATACGTCGTCTCTGTTGTGGGGAAAGGTTGAAATAGTTAGACTGACCATCAGTCAAACTTAAATGAAGAAAGTTATGGTAACGATTTTAAAATTCTTTCATGGTTTTGACAGAGCAGACTGGGAGAGATATATTGATATGGGTGGCTCTAGAATTAGAGATCATATTTGGAATCTTTGTTGGAAAACTTCTTTGCATGATGTAAAGAAATGCTTTTTTAATGTAAGAATAGTGGATAATTGGATTCTCTCTATAGGGATATTCAGTCAGTGATTACATTTAATAATCCAATCCATCGCTACTGCTGTGGAGATGGATAAATATGGGTCTGTATTAGATACACCATCGTTTCAACTACATAAGAATACAACGCACCGATTGAAATTTATGTTAATTAACTTATTAACCAGATTATTTATCCGATTCTGTACATAAAAAAAAGTGCTACACCATTACCCGCAACCTATTGGATCATTTTTGAAAATTCATTAGAATCTGGGAAGATTCCAGGATGCTGGAGAAAAGCACACGTTGTACCTATTTTCAAAGAAGGATCAGAGACACACTTCTAAACTGTAAGCCATATTTATTGACCAAAATAGTTAACAAAATTAGGGGGATGCGACAGAGAAACCACATTTTAGTTCAATTTAGAGACGTCTTTTAACTTATAGTTAGTGAGCAAAACAATGAGGCTTCAGAAAGGCAAACTTTGCTGGAAGTTTATGATGGGTTAAGCCTCATCTCACAAGATAGAAAGAGCTGGGCAGATTGCATATTTCTAAATTGTTAAAAAGGTTCTTAATGCACTCCCACATGGAAGACTCATTAAAAAGCTGCAAGTATTGGTTAGAATAAGCAGAAATGTCTTCGAGTGGATAAAATTTTATTTAGTAAGGAGAGAGTAGATGGATCAATGTTAGACATGCATTGTCTGACTGGAGAGAGAGATGTTTTTTTGTAAATTATTATGTTTATATGTATTTTAAAATGAAATAACTTTTTAATTAATATTTGACTTTGGATTTTTTTCTTTTAACGTTTTGGGAACCCCCAAAATGGGCCTCCTGCACTAGTATACCAAATACCTTAGAGATTGGAACAAGTAACACTTTATTAGCAATAATTACTGAATTGGCTCGTAATCAATTTTTTAAAAGAAAAAAAAATTATATACGAAACCTCGTCCGATTTTATATACGAAAAATCGTTCTCTGTACGAAACCTCGTTTTTATTTTTATATACGAAACGCCTATGTGCGAAACCTCTTGTTCCCGAGGTAAAGCTATCACCACTTGAAGCAAGAGAAAGGAGGAAGGATATAATATTTAATTCGAATTTAATCTGAGGTTTCGACAAAACCGCTAGGCAGCGAAATTTTGAAAAGAAGAAACCACATCGAAGATTAGAATTTCTGAATGCGTTTAGGAAAATACAATAATGTACGCAAGCATTCACAGTCTTTAAATTCCTTCATGGTTATGATAGAGTGGATAGGGATCGATATTTTGATATGGCTGGCTCTAGAACTAGAGGTCATAGTTTGAAGCTTCGTAAGAAAACTTCTTTGCAGGATGTAAGGAAATACTTTTTCAGTGTAAGAGTAGTTGATAATTGGAATTGGCTAAGCGAGGAGGTAGTTAATGCTATCTCAATCCATAGTTTTAAGGACAGGTATGATAAGTATCACTAAGTATAAAATGGAACCGATCAGGAGACGGGAAGATTCGAGCTTTTGGCTCTTTCCCGTAAACACAATTAGGTAATCCCAATTAGGTAATCACACACACACACACACACACACACACACACACACACACACACACATATATATATATATATATATATATATATATATATATATATATATATATATATATATATATATATATATATATATATACACTCAATATCAGGAGCGGAATTTCATGAGACGGAAAATGAGAGAGATCTAGGAGTAAACATAATGACAGAGATGTCTATGGAAATGTATATAAATGGCAGAGTAAGGGCAGCATGTGCTTACTTAGCAAATATAAGGGTAGCCTTCAGGCACATGAACAAGGAAATGTTCAGAAATATTTATGTAACCTATGTGAGGCCAAAACTCGAATATGCAGCCCCCTTTTGGAATCCGCACTTGAAAAAGCACATAATTAAGCTGGGAAAGTTCAAAGACATGCCACGAACTGGTGATGGAAATACGCAGTCAGTTTTGAGGAGAGGCTGATGGAATTAGACTTACCATCACTCGAAGTTAGAAGAATGAGGGAGGATATGGTGACAGTTTTTAAATACCGTAATGGTTATGACAGAGTAGATAGGGATCGATATTTTGATATAACGGGCTCTAGAACTAGAAGTTATAGTTTGAAGCTTCGTAAGAAAACTTCTTTTCCTGCTGTAAGAGAGTACTTTTTAAGTGTAAGAGCAGTTTATGAATGGAATTCGCTAAGCGAAGAAGTAGTTAATGCTTTTTTATATCATAGTTTTAAGGACAAGTATGATAAGTGTCACTAAGTACAAATATGGAACCAACCAGGAGACGGGGAGTTACTAGCATATGGACCTTTCCCGTAAGCACAATTAGGTAATTTAAATTAGGTAATTATATATATATATATATATATATATATATATATATATATATATATATATATATATATATATATATATATATATATATATATATATATATATATATAAAGAAAGTGAGTGAGAGATTAATAAACATAATAACTATTATAAAAACGTGGAATAATACAACTACTTCTGTGCAATATTTTGTTTTGATTACAGTGATTTGTTAAAGATTTATGCCAGCATTTATCAGTCACAGGTGAGAGGGAGTTATAATATAATGAACATTATTCTATAAGAAGGAAGTTTTTTTCTGAACATCTGTTGTATGAGTCATCTCTCTCTCTCTCTCTCTCTCTCTCTCTCTCTCTCTCTCTCTCTCTCTCTCTCTCTCTCTCTCTCTCTCTCTCTCTCTCTCTCTCTCTCTCTCTCTCTTTGTATATATCTTTATCTGGTCTGTGTGTAATTACCTTATTGTAATTACCTAATTATGCTCTCAGGAAAGAGCCCCAAGCTCGTAACTTCCCGTTTCCTGATCGGTTCCATTTTGTACTTAGTGATACTTATCATACTTGTCCTTAAAACTATGGATTGAGTTAGAATTAACTACCTCCTCGCTTAGCGAATTCCAATTATCAACTACTCTTACTCTAAAAAAAGTACTTCCTAACATCCTGCAAAGAAGTTCGCTTACGAAGCTTCAAACAATGACCTCTAGTTCTAGTGCCAGCCATATCAAAATATCGAGCCCTATCCACTCTATCATAACCATGAAGGAATTTAAAGACTGTCACCATATCCCCCCTTCGATATTCTAGCTTCGAGTGATGGTAAGTCAACTTCCCTCAGCCTCTCATCATAACTGAGATTGCATATTTCTGGCACCAGTTTCGTGGCATATCTTTGAACTTTTTCCAGCTCATTTATGTGCAGCTTTACTACATGCTTTTTCAAGTGCGGATTCAAAAAGGGGACTACATTTTCAAGTTTTGGCCTCACATTAGGTTACATTAATATTTCTGAACATTTCTGTGTCTACGTGCCTGAGGGCTACTCTTATATTTGCTAAAAAAAAAGCATATGCTGCCCTTACTATGCCATTTATATGCATTTCTGGAGACAAATCTGCCAGTATGTTTACTCCTAGATCTCTCTCATTTTCTGTCTCTTCAAGTTGTATTCCTGCCACCTAGTAGTCAAGCTTGGGCCTTCTTGCACTTGTACCCATTCTCATTACCTTACATTTTGAAGTATTGAATTTCATTAGCCACTTTTCTGACCACTCATGCAGACTATTTAGATCTTCCTGAAGTTCTCTACCATTGTTCTCGTTTCTTACTTTCTTTACAATCTTTGCGTCATCTGCAAACATATTCATGAATAAATTTACAGACTCTGGTAGGTCATTTACATATACAAGGAACAAAAGTGGCCCAAAAACTGAACCTTGTGGAACTCCATTACTAACTCTTCTCCATTCAGACACTGAGTGTCTTACTCTAACCCTCTGATCCCTTCCTTCTAAGTAAGTTTTTATCCATTTCAAGACATGTTCACTTATTCTAGCAATTGCTTGCAGCTTCTAATAAGTCTCCCGTGTGGGACAGTGTCAAATGTTTTCTGGATGTCTAGGAATATGCAATCTGCCCAGCCCTCTCTTTCCTGTAAGATTCGGCTTACCTCATCATAAAATTCTAATAAGTTTGTTACTGTTGATCTACCTTCTCTGAAGCCATTGTTGCCTCACTGACAAAAAGTTGAAGGATTCCAAGTAAAGAGAGACATGTTTCCTTAGTAATTTCTCCATAACTTTGCAAACTATGCTGGTCAAGGAAACTGGTCTATAGTTTAGAGCCGTATCCCTCCTTCCCTTTTTGAAGATAGGTATCACGTTCGCTTGTTTCCAGGATCTTGGAATCTCCCCTGACTCCAGTGACTTTTTAAATGATACTTAGTGCCACTGATATTCAGTTTGCGCATTTTTTTAAGTACATGAGGGGATATATCATCAGGGCCTCTAGTTTTATGAACATCTAACTCCATCAGCACTTTGCATACCTTTGTGGCTGAAAGGTTTATGTTCTCTGATACTGGCCCGTGTGTGTGTGTGTGTGTGTGTGTGTGTGTGTGTGTGTGTGTGTGTGTGTGTGTGTGTGTGTGTGTGTGTGTGTGTGTGTGTGTGTGGTGGTTGTGTGTGTGATTACCTAATTGTGCTTACGAGAAAGAACCACAAGCTCGTATATGTGTGATTACCTAATTGTGTTTACGGGAAAGAGACCAAAGCTCGTATCTTCCCGTCTCCTCATCGGTTCCATTTTATACTTAGTGATACTTATCATACCTGTCCTTAAAACTATGGATTGAGATAGCATTAACTACCTCCTCGCTTAGCCAATTCCAATTATTAACTACTCTTACACTGAAAAAGTATTTCCTTACATCCTGCAAAGAAGTTTTCTTACGAAGCTTCAAACTATGACCTCTAGTTCTAGAGCCAGCCATATCAAAATATCGATCCCTATCCACTCTATCATAACCATGAAGGAATTTAAAGACTGTCACCATATCCCCCCCTCACTCTTCTAGCTTCGAGTGATGGTAAGTCTAATTCCCTCAGCCTCTCATCATAACTGAGATTGCGTATTACTGGCACCAGTTTCGTGGCATGTCTTTGAACTTTTTCAAGCTTAGCTATGTGCTTTTTCAAGTGCGGATTCCAAAAGGGGGCTGCATATTCGAGTTTTGGCCTCACATAGGTTACATAAATATTTCTGAACATTTCCTTGTCCATGTGCCTGAAGGCTACCCTTACATTTGATAAGATTGCATATGCTGCCCTTACTATGCCATTTATATGTATTTCTGGAGACAAATCTGCCAGTATGTTTACACCTAGATCTCTCTCATTTTCTGTCTCTTGAAGTTGTACTCCAGCCACCGAGTAGTCAAGCTTGGGCCTTCTTGCACTTGTACCCATTCTCATTACCTTACATTTTGAAGTATTGAATTTCATTAGCCACTTTTCTGACCACTCATGCAGATTATTTAGATCCTCCTGAAGTTCTCTACCATTGTTCTCGTTTTTTACTTTCTTCACAATCTTTGCATCATCTGCAAACATATTCATGAATGAATTTACTTGTGATTCCTCGGACGTACTAAGGATCTCAAAATGTCTTTCAATTTCATTTAGTATCCACAACCATTTACATCTACAAATTCACGTGTTTCACGTTCAATAGAATTATATATATATATATATATATATATATATATATATATATATATATATATATATATATATATATATATATATATATATATATATATATATATATATATATATATATATATATATATATATATATATATATATATATATATATTAACCAAATAAGCACATTACATATGTGAAAACATGAATAATTTTTTAACCCGACCAGGAATAGAACCTAGGACTTATAATTACTAAAAGTCAAGGCGCTACCAACTACACACCACAGAAGGTTAAAAGGAATCCAACTTTATAGCTTATATCTGCTATGCTTAGGAAATGAACGCATTCAATCTGAATGCCACTATGTTCATATTACAGATTCCCCAACCTCACTCGTGGCTTCATTTTCGCATTTAATTCAATTCCCAATCTCATTCGGGCTATGCAATAGCCAAATGAGGTTGGGAATTGAATTAAATGCGAAAATGAAACCTCGAGTGAGGTTGGGGAATCTGTAATATGAACATAGTGGCATTTAGATAGAATGCGGTCATTCCTAAGTATAGCAGATATAAGCTATAAGGTTGGATTCCTTTTAATCTTCTGTGGTGTGTAGTTGGTAGCGCCTGACTTAGTAATTATAGTATATATATATATATATATATATATATATATATATATATATATATATATATATATATATATATATATATATATATATATATATATATATATATATATATAATATATATATATATATATATATATATATATATAATATATATATATATATATATATATATATATATATATATATATATATATATATATATATATATGTATATATATATATATATATATATATATATATATATATATATATTATATATATATATATATATATATATTTATATATATATATAAATATATATATATATATATATATATATATATATATATATATATATATATATATATATATATATATATATATGAGTAAGCACAAACTGTGTGCATACAGCACTTAATGGTAAGGAAGCCCATCAGTGAAACAACGCAGAAAAACTAATGCTATATTGTATTTCGGGTCCTAACTGGACCCCTTCTCTAGTACATGTGGGTGTAAAATAGCAATGACAGAGGGAGTAAAAACTAAAGAGACTCAGGAGACATGAGGGAATTAAAAAATAAAGATAGTAAGACAGGTCTAATCCAATAGAAATAATACCTTCCAATAAAGAAAACCGACAGATTCACTAATAAGTCAATAACAATTAAATATGTTAATCTCGGATATCAGTAGTTACCTAAGTAAATTCGCAGATGACACTAAAATAGGTAGAATTATAAATGGAAAAGAAGACATTCATGCTTTACAGGAAGATCTAATTAAATTATCTGAATGGTCGGACAAATGGCAAATGGAATTTAATGTTGAAAATGTAAAGTAGTTAAAATGGATACTATAAAAGACTATACGAGTTATAACCTAAATAACCATGAAATCATGAGTTCTCAGTGTGAATGGGATTTGGGAGTTCTTGTGAGTAGTAATCTTAAGCCAAGAGAGCAATGCACAGCAGTCAGAAATAAAGCAAACAGAATTTTAGGATTTATCTCAAGAAGTGTTGGCAATAGGACGGAAAAAGTTATTTTGCAGCTCTATCTGTGCAATTCTGGTCACCCTATTATAGGATGGAAATTGAATCCTTGGAGAAAGTGCAGCGAAGAATGACCAAGATGATACACAATATCAGAAATCTACCATATGAGGACAGATTAAAAAAACTTAATCTACATTCTCTAGAGAGGCGAAGAGTTAGGGGGAATATGATTGATGTGTATAAATGGTTTAAAGGGATTAACAAGGGAGATATTAATAAAGTTTTAAAAATTCATGATCAAACCAGAACTCGTAATAATGGATTTAAGCTTGATAAATTTAGGTTCAGAAGGGAAATTGGCAAAAATTGGTTTGGTAATAGAGTGGCTGATGCATGGAACAGGCTTCCTAGTAGGATAGTAAATGCCAATACCTTAGACACCTTCAAATGTAGATTAGATGGGCATATGACAGTGGTAGGGTGGGGATGAATAGGTTAGTGCTTATTAGAAAAATCATAAAAAGAAGAATAGAATAGAATAGGTTAGATATGCTGAAAATATCATTCAAAAATGGAGCTGCCTCGTGTGTGCCAGTAGGCATGTTGCAGTGTCCCCTATTCTTATGTTCTTATATTCTTCTTATTTTCTAATTACGATTATAGATCGGTAAGTAGATAATCCCTTTAATATAATAAAGCAAATGACCAATGAGCTCAATATCATACAAACAGAACACATGGCAAGAATAATGGGAAAGAAATTAATAGTATATATGATTGAAGTGTATAAATGGTTTAAAGGGATTAACAAGGGAGATATTAATAAAGTTTTAAAAATTCATGATCAAACCAGAACTCGTAATAATGGATTTAAGCTTGATAAATTTAGGTTCAGAAGGGAAATTGGTAAAAATTGGTTTGGTAATAGAGTAGCTGATGCATGGAACAAGCTTCCTAGTAGGATAGTAAATGCCAATACCTTAGACACCTTCAAATGTAGATTAGATAGACATATGACAGAGGTAGGGTGGGTATGAATAGGTTAGTGCTTATTAGAAAAAAAAAAAATTAGAAAAATCATAAAAAGAAAAACAGAATAAATAAGTAGAGTGGAATAGAATAGGTTAGACATGCTGAAAATACAATTCAAAAATGGAGCTGCCTCGTGTGTGCCAGTAGGCATGTTGCAGTGTCCTCTATTCTTATGTTCTTATGTTCTTATATATATATATATATATATATATATATATATATATATATATATATATATATATATATATATATATATATATATATATATATATATATATATATATATATATATATATATATATATATATATATACCGATGTACATTTACATACACAAACATACATATATAAGTATATATCTCTGTTTTCTTCGTGCCCAGGCCTGATGAGTTTTTTTTTTTTTCCTGTCCGGGTGTCACAATCATTATATATATATATATATATATATAATATATATATATATATATATATATATATATATATATATATATATATATATATATATATATATATATATATATATATATATATATATGCATACACATACACATACATACTGTTCCACATGGGAGACTTATTAGGAAGCAGCAATCAATGGCTAGAATAGGTGGAAATGTTTTGGAATGGATAAAAACTTACTTAGAAGGAAGGGAACAGAGGGTTAGAGTAAGACACTCAGTGTCTGAATGGAGAAGAGTTAGTAGTGGATTTCCAAAGGGTTCAGTTTTAGGGCCACTTTTGTTCCTTGTATATGTAAATGACCTACCAGAGTCTGTAAATTCATTCATGAATATGTTTGCAGATGATGCAAAGATTGTGAAGAAAGTAAAAAACGAGAACAATGGTAGAGAACTTCAGGAGGATCTAAATAATCTGCATGAGTGGTCAGAAAAGTGGCTAATGAAATTCAATACTTCAAAATGTAAGGTAATGAGAATGGGTACAAGTGCAAGAAGGCCCAAGCTTGACTACTCGGTGGCTGGAGTACAAATTCAAGAGACAGAAAATGAGAGAGATCTAGGAGTAAACATACTGGCAGATTTGTCTCCAGAAATACATATAAATGGCATAGTAAGGGCAGCATATGCATTCTTATCAAATGTAAGGGTAGCCTTCAGGCACATGGAGAAGGAAATGTTCAGAAATATTTATGTAACCTATGTGAGGCCAAAACTCGAATAAGCAACCTTCTTTTGGAATCCGCACTTGAAAAAGCACATAGCTAAGCTTGAAAAAGTTCAAAGACATGCCACGAAACTGGTGCCAGAAATACGCAATCTCAGTTATGATGAGAGGCTGAGGGAATTAGACTTACCATCACTCGAAGCTAGAAGAGTGAGGGGGGATATGGTGACAGTCTTTAAATTCCTTCATGGTTATGATAGAGTGGATAGGGATCGATATTTTGATATGGCTGGCTCTAGAACTAGAGGTCATAGTTTGAAGCTTCGTAAGAAAAGTTCTTTGCAGGATGTAAGGAAATACTTTTTCAGTGTAAGAGTAGTTGATAATTGGAATTGGCTAAGCGAGGAGGTAGTTAATGCTATCTCAATCCATAGTTTTAAGGACAGGTATGATAAGTATGACTAAGTCTAAAATGGAACCGATGAGGAGACGGGAAGATACGAGCTTTGGGCTCTTTCCCGTAAACACAATTAGGTAATCACAATTAGGTAATCACATGAATGTGCATGTGTATGATGGGCTTCCTTACCATATATATATATATATATATATATATATATATATATATATATATATATATATATATATATATATATATATATATATATATATATATATATATATATATATATAATATATATATATATATATATATATATATATATATATATATATATATATATATATATATATATATATATATATATATATATATATATATATATATATATATATATATTAATAACACTGAACTGTTAACATACAGTCTAAAATGGAAGGAAAAGCCCATTAAATAAAACAACGAAAATATATATATATATATATATATATATATATATATATATATATATATATATATATATATATATATATATATATATATATATATATATAAAGTACTTATTAATTTCGTGACCTAAGCTGGTCACCTTCTCAAGGTCACGAAATTAATAAGTACTTTATATATATATTTTCGTTGTTTTATTTAATGGGCTTTTCCTTCCATATATATATATATATATATATATATATATATATATATATAATATATATATATATATATATATATATATATATGATAAATCAAATAAGCACATTACAATTTTTGAAAACATGAATCATTTTTATCCCGACCGGGACTTGAACCTAGGACACATAATTATTGTGCCAAGGCGCTACCAACTACACCAGTAATTATGTGTCCTAGGTTCAAGTCCCGCAATGGGGTATATATATATATATATATATATATATATATATATATATATATATATATATATATATATATAAGAACATAAGAATAGAGGACACTGCAACATGCCTACTGGCACACACGAGGCAGCTCCATTTTTGAATGGTATTTTCAGCATGTCTAACCTATTCTATTCTACTCTACTTATTTATTCTATTTTTCTTTTTATGATTTTTCTAATAAGCACTAACCTATTCATACCCACCCTACTTCTGTCATATGTCTATCTAATCTACATTTGAAGGTGTCTAAGGTATTGGCATTTACTATCCTACTAGGAAGCCTGTTCCATGCATCAGCTACTCTATTACCAAACCAATTTTTACCAATTTCCCTTCTGAACCTAAATTTATCAAGCTTAAATCCATTATTACGAGTTCTGGTTTGATCATGAATTTTTAAAACTTTATTAATATCTCCCTTGTTAATCCCTTTAAACCATTTATACACTTCAATCATATCCCCCCTAACTCTTCGCCTCTCTAGAGAATGTAGATTAAGTTTTTTTAATCTGTCCTCATATGGTAGATTTCTGATATTGTGTATCATCTTGGTCATTCTTCGCTGCACTCTCTCCAAGGATTCAATTTCCATCCTATAATAGGGTGACCAGAATTGCACAGCATAATCTAAATGGGGCCTAACTAATGCAAGATAGAGCTGCAAAATAACTTTTTCCGTCCTATTGCTAACACTTCTTGAGATAAATCCTAAAATTCTGTTTGCTTTATTTCTGACTGCTGTGCATTGCTCTCTTGGCTTAAGATTACTACTCACAAGAACTCCCAAATCCCTTTCACACTGAGAACTCATGATTTCATGGTTATTTAGCTTATAACTAGTATTGTCTTTTATAGTACCCATTTTAACTACTTTACATTTTTCAACATTAAATTCCATTTGCCATTTGTCCGACCATTCAGATAATCTATTTAGATCTTCCTGTAAAGCATGAATGTCTTCTTTTCCATTTATAATTCTACCTATTTTAGTGTCGTCTGCGAATTTACTTAGGTTACTACTGATATCCGAATCCAGATCATTTAGATATACGATGAATAATAGGGGACCCAGTACCGAGCCTTGTGGTACCCCGCTAGTAACCGAGCCCCACTCCGATTTCTCTCCATTTATGCAAACCCTCTGTTTTCTGTCTTTTAACCATTGTTTGATCCATCTGAGAACAGCTCCTCCTATACCATGAGCTTCCAGCTTTCTAACTAATCTTTTGTGAGGAACTCTATCAAAAGCTTTGCTAAAATCTAGATATATTGTATCATATTCTTTGCCACAATCTACTGCCTCGTAAACTTCTGAATAAAAAGACAGTAAGTTTGTAAGGCACGAAAAACCCTTAAGAAACCCGTGTTGTGAAAGTTTTATCAGTCTGTGTAATTCTAGATGTGCCCTTATTTTATTTGCAATTATGGATTCTAGAATCTTACCCACTGTTGACGTTAAACTTACCGGCCTATAATTATTCTTTTTAACTCGTTCTCCTTTTTTAAATATTGGTACAACATCTGCCAATTTCCACTCCATGGGTACCGATCCTAATTTTATTGAATTATTAAATAATGCAGTTAGTGGACAACTAAGCTCTTCCTTGCATTCCTTTAATATTCTAGCATATATTCCATCAGGTCCCGGAGATTTATGAGCCTTTAATTTATCTATTTCTTTTATTACCTCCTCTCTCGTAATATTTATTGAACTAAGTATATTATCGGGACTGTCTCTGTAAATGGATTCTACTTCTGGAATATTTTCCAAGTTTTCATTAGTAAATACAGATAAGAAATAATCATTTAAACAAGTACACATCACTTTATCGTCATCTGTGATATGGCCATTGGCTACTTCAATTGGTCCGATTTTTTCCTTAATTTTTTTTTGATAATGTTGATAAAACCCTTTAGGATTTTCTTTAGCTTCTCCTGCTATTCTAACTTCGTATTTTCTTTTCGACTCTCTAACTATTTTTTTAACTTCCCTGTTTAACTGTATATATTGCTTCCTCACCTGCTCTTCACCTCTTTTTAGTTTCCTGTATATTCCTCTTTTAATACCTATAAGATTCTTTATTCTATTGTTCATCCATTTAGGGTCATTTTTTCTTGATCTGCAATGTTTCATGGGTATATAGTCTCTCTGACTATTCTTAAGAGTCATGACAAAATTTTTATATTCCTCATCCAAATTTATATTAACTGACGGACTGTTGTTCTTCCCTGTGAGAGAATTTAATGTATTGATCTTATCTTGTGATAATCCTTGGCATGTGGTACTCAAATTTCGGGGTAATCTGCTACCTGCGACCTGACCTGCTGGATATATATATATATATATATATATATATATATATATATATATATATATATATATATATATATATATATATATATATATATATATATATATATATATATCTCTCTCTCTCTCTCTCTCTCTCTCTCTCTCTCTCTCTCTCTCTCTCTCTCTCTCTCTCTCTCTCTCTCTCTCTCTCTCTCTCTCTCTCTCTCTTTCTCTCTCTCTCTCTCTCATGTACTTATCATATATAAAAGAAAACTTTGAGACTACCATTCGTATAACGGTTGTCTAATCTCTAACGCTAAGTCGTATTAATTATTGCACAACTGTATGGGGAGCTACCAATAAGACTCAGATAAATAGAATACAGAAGCTTATTAATTTTGCAGCTCGAGTTGCCCTGAAAGGAATAAGAAAATGTGACCACATCACACCAGCTTTCAAAACACTTGTTGGCTACGGGTAGAAAACAAGATCGCCTTTGCTATTTACGTTTTTGTATACAAAATTTTTAACCATCACTATCTTAACTGGCTATTTTATTTCAAAATAGCCAGGGATATAAGGAGAACCAACACAAGACAGAGTAGTGAGCTCTTTATTCAGAGAACAAACACAGATGCAGGTTGAAAGATGATCACTTTGGAACAATATCTCAAAACTTCTTAGAAATTCATTCTCCTTCACAGCTTTCAAAGCCAAACTATATAGTTTTCTTTTCGACAAATAGTTACTGCTCACACAATAATTAAAGTTAATGATTCAATACAATTTCCCTTAACACTAACTATTCTATATGTAAATTGATATCGCCTTCTTCGATCTTTAAGTTAGGAACTAATTATTATCATTATAAGGAGTACAAATCTAGCGATGATGCCGATAAGAACGATCCTGTATCGAGTGTTATTACTACTTTATTATTAGGATTAATGTGACCAGTTTTATTATGATTATTGTTATTATATCTTTTATCTGTAGCTACTATTAATTTCCTATGCAGGCTTTATCTCTGTTCGCTCGTTAGTATAACTGTTATATCTTGATTGTACTACTATACTTGCCTGTTCCGGTTTTACGTCACGGACTCCCTTTTCTACCAAGGGCTAGGACGGTTTCCTTCTTGCGAAGGACTTGTCTTGGCAGATGTAATCGTTACCCTGAGTGCATGCCCTTGCTAACCTCAGACCGTGACGGGGTGCGAACCCTCGACCTGACGCTACCGCTTGAGCCATGGTGACTACTGTGTACTACTATACTACTGTACTATATTATACATATGTATTCCCAATTACCTCATATCTCCATGTCATGTATATTTATGTGAAATTTATTACTAATGTTCTACCTTAGTATCATTATTATTATCATCATTATTTTTAGTATAACTATTATTGTTATTATTATTATTATCATTAGTAGTAGTAGTAGTAGTCGTAGTAGTAGTAGTAGTAGTAGTAGTAGTAGTAGTACTATTAATATTATTGCTATTAATATTGTTGTTATTATTATTATTATAATTATTATTATTATTATTATTATTATTATTATTATTATTATTATTATTATTATTATTATTATTATTATTATTATTATTATTATTATCACTTTACTTATTTATCTGATTATTCACTGTAAATTGATCATTTTTATACAAATCTGTTAATTGAGGGTAATCTTAATTTTCTAGGAAAGCGATATTTCTGTTCACTGTAAGTGTATGTATCACTGTCTTTCTAATTAGTTCAATTACATGTCTACTTATAAATGTACTCTTAATTTTATACAAGAATAACCATTGTAAAAGAATGAAACTCTCTCTCTCTCTCTCTCTCTCTCTCTCTCTCTCTCTCTCTCTCTCTCTCTCTCTCTCTCTCTCTCTCTCTCTCTCTCTCTCTCTCTCTCTCTCTCTCTCTCTCTCTCTCTCTCTCTCTCTTTGACATCCGTAGTTCACAACATGTGTTTTCGACCCAGTAAACACCAATTATATATTACAGAGCATTGTGATCTGAATATATATTAAATGTTGC
This sequence comes from Halocaridina rubra, assembly GCA_037179515.1. Taxonomy (NCBI): domain Eukaryota; kingdom Metazoa; phylum Arthropoda; class Malacostraca; order Decapoda; family Atyidae; genus Halocaridina; species Halocaridina rubra. The sequence continues at coordinate 35,917 of JAXCGZ010003831.1, forward strand.
TGGCATCCATGTAAAAACACGCACACGCTGACCTACATCCATACTTAAATACATACATAGTAGCCTACCTCCTTACAGCTATCTACATATGAATATTGTACATGAATATATATATATATATATATATATATATATATATATATATATATATATATATATATATATATATATATATATATATATATATATATATATATATATAATGAGTGTGACAACGGGACAGGCAGAAACTGCCCTCATCAATAAAGGCCCGGTCACGAGAAAATACCAAGACGAAGGAAAATAAAAAGGTTAAGGACAAGGCAGAGATGAGGTAATGTCACACAAAGGAAAACGACAGACAGTAAAAACCGTCAAGGAACAGAGGACCCAGAGATAAACATACAAGTATAAATATGCACACAGCACTCACATATCCATATAAAGAAAGATAGCTAATTTTTGTTTCTTATGAGTGTTAGACCTGCAAAGAAATTTACCCTCATCGGGCCCCAGCACCATGAAAACGAGAGAGTATTGAGAAATAGATGGGGACTGCTGTGACTTGTGACAGGACACTATATATATATATATATATATATATATATATATATATAATATATATATATATATATATATATATATATATATATATATATATATATATATATATATATATATATATATATATATATATATATATATATATATATATACACCATTACTCGAAGCTAGAAGCATGAGGGGGGATATGACTGTTTTTAATTCCTTCATGGTTATGATAGAGTGGATAGGGATCGATATTTTGATATGGCTGGCACTAGAACTAGAGGTCATATTTTGAAGCTTCGTAAGAAAACTTCTTTGCAGGATGTAAGGAAGTATTTTTTTAGTGTAAGAGTAGTTGATGATTGGAATTCGCTAAGCAAGGAGGTAGTTAATGCTAACTCAATCCATAGTTGTAAGGACAAGTATGATAAGTATCAAATCAAATCAAATCAAATCAAAACATTTATTTCCATTTTGTACAATGGTTATTCAACATTAATAGTAACTTATAAGTAGACATGTAATTAAACTAATAAATAAGAGGGTTAGACATATAGTTAAATTAAATGTAGCTTTCATAGAAAATAATATTGCTGTAATAAAAATGTTAACAATAATGTTAATAATAAAGTAGTAAGTATGCCACTAGATACAGGATCGTTATTATTGGCATCATTTCCATATTTGTTTCCTTACAATGAGATTAATTAGTTCTTAATGAGCAGCAACTATTTGTCCAAAAGAAAACTATATAGTTTGCCTTTGAAAGCTGTGAAGGAGGATGCATTTTTATGATGCTCTGAAATATTATTCCAGAGTGTTGGCCCTTTGATAGTGATCATCTTTGAACCTGCTTCTGTGTTTGTTCTGTGAATAAAGAGCTCACTGCTCTGTCTTGTGTTGGTTCCCCTTTATATCCCTGACTGTTTTTAAATCAAATAGCCAGCTAGGATAATGATGGTCCAAAATTTTGAATACAAAAACATAAATAGCATAAGCGACCTTATTTTCTGCCCAAATGGAACCGACCAGGAGACGGAGAGTTAAGAGAACATAAGAACATAAGAACATAAGAATAGAGGACACTGCAACATGCCTACTGGCACACACGAGGCAGCTCCATTTTTGAATTGTATTTTCAGCATGTCTAACCTATTCTATTCTACTCTACTTATTTATTCTATTTTTCTTTTTATGATTTTTCTAATAAGCACTAACCTATTCATACCCACCCTACTTCTGTCATATGTCTATCTAATCTACATTTGAAGGTGTCTAAGGTATTGGCATTTACTATCCTACTAGGAAGCTTGTTCCATGCATCAGCTACTCTATTACCAAACCAATTTTTACCAATTTCCCTTCTGAACCTAAATTTACCAAGCTTAAATCCATTATTACGAGTTCTGGTTTGATCATGAATTTTTAAAACTTTATTAATATCTCCCTTGTTAATCCCTTTAAACCATTTATACACTTCAATCATATCCCCCCTAACTCTTCGCCTCTCTAGAGAATGTAGATTAAGTTTTTTTAATCTGTCCTCATATGGTAGATTTCTGATATTGTGTATCATCTTGGTCATTCTTCGTTGCACTCTCTCCAAGGATTCAATTTCCATTCTATAATAGGGTGACCAGAATTGCACAGCATAATCTAAATGGGGCCTAACTAATGCAAGATAGAGCTGCAAAATAACTTTTTCCGTCCTATTGCTAACGCTTCTTGAGATAAATCCTAAAATTCTGTTTGCTTTATTTCTGACTGCTGTGCATTGCTCTCTTGGCTTAAGATTACTACTCACAAGAACTCCCAAATCCCTTTCACACTGAGAACTCATTATTTCATGGTTATTTAGCTTATAACTAGTATTGTCTTTTATAGTACCCATTTTAACTACTTTACATTTTTCAACATTAAATTCCATTTGCCATTTGTCCGACCATTCAGATAATCTATTTAGATCTTCCTGTAAAGCATGAATGTCTTCTTTTCCATTTATAGTTCTACCTATTTTAGTGTCGTCTGCGAATTTACTTAGGTTACTACTGATATCCGAATCCAGATCATTTAGATATACGATGAATAATAGGGGACCCAGTACCGAGCCTTGTGGTACCCCGCTAGTAACCGAGCCCCACTCTGATTTCTCTCCATTTATGCAAACCCTCTGTTTTCTGTCTTTTAACCATTGTTTGATCCATCTGAGAACAGCTCCTCCTATACCATGAGCTTCCAGCTTTTTAACTAATCTTTTGTGAGGAACTCTATCAAAAGCTTTGCTAAAATCTAGATATATTGTATCATATTCTTTGCCACAATCTACTGCCTCGTAAACTTATGAATAAAAAGATAGTAAGTTTGTAAGGCACGAAAAACCCTTAAGAAACCCGTGTTGTGAAAGTTTTATCAGTCTGTGTAATTCTAGATGTGCCCTTATTTTATTTGCAATTATGGATTCTAGAATCTTACCCACTGTTGACGTTAAACTTACCGGCCTATAATTATTCTTTTTAACTCGTTCTCCTTTTTTAAATATTGGTATCACATCTGCCAATTTCCACTCCATGGGTACCGATCCTAATTTTATTGAATTATTAAATAATGCAGTTAGTGGACAACTAAGCTCTTCCTTGCATTCCTTTAATATTCTAGCATATATTCCATCAGGTCCCGGAGATTTATGAGCCTTTAATTTTTCTATTTATTTTATTACCTCCTCTCTCGTAATATTTATTGAACTAAGTATTTTATCGGGACTGTCTCTGTAAATGGATTCTACTTCCGGAATATTTTCCAAGTTTTCATTGGTAAATACAGATAAGAAATAATCATTTAAGCATGTACACATCACTTTATCGTCATCTGTGATATGGCCATTGGCTACTTCAATTGGTCCGACTTTTTCCTTAAATTTTGTTTGATAATGTTGATAAAACCCTTTAGGATTTTCTTTAGCTTCTCCTGCTATTCTAACTTCGTATTTTCTTTTCGACTCTCTAACTATCTTTTTAACTTCCCTGTTTAACTGTATATATTGCTGCCTCACATGCTCTTCACCTCTTTTTAGTTTCCTGTATATTCCTCTTTTAATACCTATTGCTCTTTCCCGTAAGCACAATTAGATAATTACACACATACACTAAGTATAAAATGGAACCAATCAGGAGACGGGAAGTTACGAGTTTTGGGCTCTTTCCCGTAAGCACAATTAGCACACACACACACACACACACACACACACACACACACACACACACACACACACACACACACACACACACACACACACACACACACACACACACATATATATATATATATATATATATATATATATATATATATATATATATATGGAATGAACACATTCTATCTGAATGCCACTATGTTCATTTTACAGATTCCCCCACCTCACTCGTGGCTTCATTTTCGCATTTAATTCAATTCCCAGTCTCATTCGGGCTATACAGTAACCAAATAAGCACATTACATATGTGAAAACATGAATCATTTTTTACCCCGACCGGGACTTGAACCTAGGTCTTATAAATGCTAAGTCAAGGCGCTACCAACTACACACCACAGAAGGTTAAAAGGAATCCAGCCTTATAGCTTATATCTGCTATACTTAGGATTAAACGCATTCTATCTGAATGCCACTATGTTCATATTACAGATTCCCCAACCTCACTCGTGGCTTCATTTTCGCATTTAATTCAATTCCCAATCTCATTCGGGCTATACAATAACCTAATAAGCACATTACATATGTGAAAACATGAATCATTTTTTACCCCGACCGGGACTTGAACCTAGGACTTATAATTACTAATTCAAGGCGTTACCAACTACACACCACAGAAGGTTAAAAGGAATCCAACCATATAGCTATAAGGTTGGATTCCTTTTAACTTTCTTTGGTGTGTAGTTGGTAGCGCCTTGACTTAGTAATTATAAGTCCTAGGTTCAAGTCCCGGTCGGGGTAAAAAATTATTCATGTTTTCACGTATGTAATGTGCTTGTTTGGTTATTGTATAGCCCGAATGAGACTGGGAATTGAATTAAATGCGAAAATTAAGCCACGAGTGAGGTTGAGGAATCTGTAGTATATATATATATATATATATATATATATATATATATATATATATATATATATATATATATATATATATATATATATATATATATATATATATATATATATATATATATATATATATATATATATATATATATATATATATATATATATATATATATATTTGTGTTACTCATGAAAATGAAATCACCAATCAAAGAACAGCAACTATTATAAGTGGCAACAACAACGACAGCAATAATAATAATAATAATAATAATAATAATAATAATAATAATAATAATAATAATAATAATAATAGTAATAATAATAATAGCAGCAGCAGTAGTAGTAGTAGTAGTAAGAAGAAGAATATTGTTATCAGAGGACATAATTTCTCCATCGACAGAGCAAAAAAAAACAAAAACAAAATTAATGGAGTCCCAATAAAAATGTTGCGTTTTTAAAAGTATTTTAGAGACAATAAGAAATACGTTTAGGGCCTCTTCTTCCAATTAAGAATAAAAAGAAATGTCTTTTAGTTAATAAAAATCCTGGTATGAAGAGCAGAGAGGGACGGATTAAGATATGCCATGTTTGACTTGAGGAATGTTAGCAGTGGTGTTCCACTAGGACAGGTTTTAGGGTCCACTTATATTTCACATATATATATATATATATATATATATATATATATATATATATATATATATATATATATATATATATATATATATATATATATATATATATATATATATATATATATATATATATATATATATATATATATATATATATATTTTTTTTTTTTTTTTTTTTTTTTTTTTTTTTTTTTATCAATAAGTCATTGCGCCCATTTGATAGCATATGGTCTCAGCTGAAGACAATTTTTCTTGAAGGAATTGAGTGTCCACAATCAGAAATTATCATGGCTTCACTGTTTATATAAATGAAAAAAACATAAACGACACAGAATTTTATTTTGGCATAATTAACACACTTCAAGCAAAAATCCCGAACAACACAGAGAGTGCCGTTGTAAAGGCAGAACTCCAAAAACAATACAAAGAGTGCCGTTGGAAAGGCAGAACCCATGAATAACAGCTGACACGAAGTGACCATGTGAGGGATAATGGCACCCCACCTGTGGGCCACTAGGCAAGGTCCGCTCACCCTCAAGGGAGAACAAGGAAAAAAAAAAAAAGGAGACTGGCAATAGCCCATTAGGTCATTCTTGTGGGGGGAAAAAATCTTGAATTACGGAAGACGATTATTTTTACCATGAGAGTTCCAGTACAGTAAGTTTTTGTCTTTAGCATAATTTATTACCAGTGTAGATAAATTGCATTGTCTACCAACCCCGTTGAAGGATAGATGCATATCCCCAAAACTTATTTATACCTCATCAAATAATTAGCCTTTGACATCTATGTTTAAAACTCGCGTTATCCACTCCTGGAAAACTTATTTATGTAAAAATCTCGCACATTAATGTATGATTAATTATTAATAAGCAAAACCAGAAAAAGTGTGTGGATGATTTAAGAGATGAGAGATCCCATCAATTCTCAGGTGAGGTAGTTTACAAATTTTACACCTAAATTTACCTTACTAGGGGCATAATTAACCTAACCTAGGTTAGATTAGGTTAATTACTTAGCTCCTTTCATCTGGAGTAATTAGTCAATATATTATTTACCTGTTGCCTTCAATATCTGTTGATTCCTTGGGAGATTACTTTTTTTTTTTTTTTTAATATGACACCAGGACGGGCCAAAAAAAAAATTATAAAATAAAACAGCTCTTATCGGGCCTGGGCACGAAGAATACATATAGTAAAGAGAAACAGAGATGGAGAGTGTAATGCCTTGTCTGATGTGAAGGGTAATGACTTGTCAGATGTGAAGGGATAATAAAAGATGTGAGATGAATATCCAAGAATATTCAGTGTAGCTGTAGGCATAGAAAAAGAATGCTGTATTATACCTTTTGAACCCGGACCTAACGTTATCATGTATATTATTTTTATTATTATTATTATTATTATTATTATTATTATTATCATCATCATCATCATCATTATTATTTCAGGAACATCAATGAAACCTAGACATAATAGATTGTTCGCACTTTTAAAAATTATTATTATTATTATCTTTATTTCAGGAACAGCAGTGGGACCAATATAAAATAGATAAGATGCATAATATATGTTTTGTTATTACTATTATTATTGTTTTAATTATTATTATTATTTCAGAAACAGCAATGGAAACTATATAGAATATATTGTGTTACAATATTTGATATAATTGTTATTTTGTTAATGAACGAATCCATGTTTTGTTTACATTGAAAGTAATAAAGATGCCCACTAGGCGGCAGACAAGAACTGTTCATAATGCCCTTTCAGTCTCCTATATTATTGTGCCTCATTTATCTATAAATATCTCCAAATTTAAGGAGCATCAAACATGGTGGCAGCGCTCAATAGACTAAGTATGGTTTGCTGTTCATTTTTAATATAAGGCATTACGTATTATCCAGGATCTTTCTGTTAGATTAAGTAAATAAGACTACCAACCGACATGGCGACAGCTAATCTAGCCCCTCCAGATAAATTCGCATTAAAGAGCGAAAGTGAGCAAGATTGGCGATTTTTTCGTCAAAAATTCGAGCTGTATATACTTGCAGCAGGTTTAAATGATAAACCAAGTGAAGTGAAGGTAGCATTACTTTTGACCCATGGGGGTGACGAATTGCTTCGAGTGTATAATGCTATAGAGTTTGGTCCCGTTATTGTAGGGGAGAGTGGAACTCGTGATGACCCTAGCAAGAACTTAAACGTGGTATTACAGAAGCTAGATGAGCATTTTGCCCCTAGGAAGCTAATAATAGCATCAAGATATAGGTTTAGATGCTGTACTCAGAAAGCTGATGAGAACCTGGATGAATTTATTACTAGAATAAAAACTATGGTTAAGGATTGTGATTTTGCAGCAGAAAAAGATGAGGCAATTCGTGATCAGATTGTTTTTGGCTGTAAAGAAGATAAGCTCAGAGAGAAATTTCTGAGAGAAGAATGTATTTCACTGATAGATACGCTCAAAATTTGTGAGGCACATCAAGCATCGCAGAGACAAATGCAAATGATAAAAAGTGAAAATACAGCAAAGTCGGTCATAAATAAAGTTAAATCGACAAACAACTTTAAGCAGAGTAGGCCTAGTAGACATTCAGCAGACGGAAAGAGTGAGGACCCAAGTTTTGTGAACAAGAACCAGTATAGGCCTAAGTCAAACCAAAGTTTGTCAACGAAGGATACGGCTCTACGAAAATGTAAGTTCTGCGGAACAAGACACGTGTGGAGTAAGAAGAAATGTCCAGCCTATGGAGAGAGATGCAACTACTGCAACAGGCTGAATCACTTCGAATCTCAATGTTTGGAGAAAAATGGACATGCACAAGCATCTAAGAAGATGGGTGTGAATGCAGTGGACGGTGACGATTCCAGTTCAGATACTCCAGCCGAATATATCCTAGGTGTCAAGTTGCAGACGAGACGTGGAGAGCCAGAAGAAACGACGGTGAACAAAAATGATAATCCCTGTACACAGCAAGTGATGAAAGTGAATAAAGTGTCAAAGAAATCCAAATATCTATATACCGATCTGAAAGTTGGTGAAAATAGTGTCAAATTTCAAATCGATAGCGGAGCAGGTGTAAATGTGTTACCTCGAAATATGGTTCCCAATAATGTAAAAATTGAATCTAGTGAAGGGTTACAACTAGAAATGTGGAATAATTCTGCAGCCAAACCAGTTGGAAAATGTAGAATTAAAGTGATAAATGAGATAAATTCAAAGAGATATAATGTTGAGTTTATTATAGTGGCTGAGAATTATATGCCTTTGTTAGGAAAACGTGCATCAGAACAGATGGGTTTCCTTACCATCAATTATGATAACATATGTTCTGTACACAGTGAATCTTGTAATACTGATGTTTTTCAGGAATATTCAGATGTGTTTTGTAATGAAATTGGTAAGTTACCTGGGGTGGTACATATGACTTTAGACAAAGAAGTCAAGCCATTTGCTATATCTTCATGTAGAGTGCCAATTCAACTTAAAAGGAAGGTAAAATCCAAATTATCTGAGTTAGAGAAACAAAATGTCATTTGTAAAGTAGACGAACCAACTGAATGGGTGAGTCGCATGGTAGTAGCTTCTAAGAAAAATAGTGAAGACATAAGAATTTGCATAGATCCTCAGCAATTAAATAAAGCCATAATTAGAGGAATGCATCCTTTGCCAATTATCGATGATGTTTTACCTGAATTAGCACAAGCTAAAGTGTTCTCTAAACTAGATTTAAGAAATGGATATTGGCACTGTGTTTTGGATGAAGAGTCAAGTCATTTAACTACCTTTCAAACCCCTTTTGGAAGATATCGTTGGCTTAGACTGCCCTTTGGCCTAGCAATCAGTAGTGAAGTTTTTCAGAAACGACTGCAGAACTCTTTAGATGGTTTGCTAGGAATAATATGCATTGCTGATGACATTTTGGTATATGGAATAGGTAATTCTCTAGAAGAAGCACAGTTAGATCATGATGAAAATTTAAGAAATTTACTGGAACGATGTCGTAAGCATGGTATCCGTCTTAACAGAGAAAAGGCTGAAATAAGAAAGAGTGAGATAACATTTCTTGGACATGTAATAACTAATGAAGGCCTTAAGCCAGATCCCAGTAAAATTGAAGCAATTGTATCGATGAAAGCTCCAACTAATGTCACTGAGATTCAATGCTTTAGTGGAATGATAAACTATTTGTCAAAATTCATGCCTAGACTCTCTGACCTGATGGTGCCCATACGACAACTTTTACGTAAAGACAAAGAATGGTGTTGGGGTGATGAACAGGCTAGTGCTTTTGAGAAAATTAAGTGTTGCATCACTAAAACTCCAATTCTTGCTTATTATGATCAAAATAAACAGCTAGTTATACAGTGTGATGCTAGCAAATGTGGACTTGGTGCAGTTCTAATGCAAGGTGGTAAACCGTTGTCTTATGCAAGCAGAGCTCTAACTGACACGGAAACAAGGTATGCTCAGATAGAGAAAGAAATGCTGGCTATTGTGTTTGCTTTAAAGAAATTCCATCAGTACACTTTTGGACAACATACTTTGGTTATAGCTGATCACAAACCACTTCAGAGTATAATCTTGAAACCATTAGATAGAGCACCAAAGAGGCTACAAGGCATGTTATTGACTGCACAACAATACGATATTGAACTTAAGCATACTGCTGGTAAGAACATGCATATAGCAGATTTGCTGTCTCGATCATTTCTTAGTGAAACTGAAAATGGTAATGATTTTGAATATGTTAATGTTGTATCTTATTTGCCTATTAGGGAAGACAGGTTAAAGAAAATTCGTGATGCTGTGGCCAGTGATGAAATTTTGCTTGAAGTGACAAATATGATAACAAATGGGTGGCCAGAGTATAAATGTAATGTACCTATAACTGTTTTGCCTTATTATCATATTAGAGATGAACTTTCTATACAGAATGGACTTGTATTTAAAGGTGATAGAGTTGTGATTCCTGCCAATTTGAGGAAAGAAATTAAACAGGCTATTCACTCTAGTCACATTGGCGTAGAAAGTTGTCTACGAAGGGCTCGTGAGTGTGTATATTGGCCTGGTATTAATGGTGATATTAAAGAATATATTTCTCAATGTGAAATTTGTTGCAAATTTCAAAAATCTCAGCAGAAAGAAACTCTTATGCCACATGAAGTGTCTGATAGGCCATGGGAGAAAGTTGGCACAGATATTTTTGAATTGAGTAATCAGTTTTATCTTGTAACAGTAGACTATTTCAGTAATTTCTGGGAAATTGATAGGTTAGAAGATATAAAAGCATCTACTGTTATACGTAAGCTAAAAGCACATTTTGCAAGGTATGGTACTCCTTCCATCTTAGTTAGTGACTGTGGAACTCAATTTACAAGTGATATATTTCAGAATTTTATGAGTGTGGGATATAGAACATTGTACGTCAAGCCCTAAACATCCTCAGTCTAATGGACAGGCAGAATCCGCTGTAAAAACTGCAAAGTCCATACTCAGAAAAGCCATAGAAAGCAATAATGACCCTTATTTGGCAATATTAGACTACCGTAATTGTCCGTCTCACAGTGATGAATACAGTCCGGCTCAAAAAAGCCTAGGGAGACGCACACGTACTCTTCTCCCAGTTTCTTCAAAGTTGTTGAAACCATCTGAGATCAATGTAGATAAAATTAAGATTAACAGACATTATAGAAATAGCAGGTCCGCTAAATATTACAATGTGCATGCCAAAGATCTTGATCCTTTACAGGAAGATGATGTTGTGAGAATAAAACCCACTGTAATGGGAAAGAAAGCTTGGGAAAAGGGTATTGTGAAGGAACGTTTAGACGAGAGATCTTATGAAATTTCAACTGATGCTGGTTTATTGAGAAGAAATAGAGTAGACCTTAATAAGTCAAATGAAAGAAATGTTTCGTATCACAGTAGTGAAGATTCTAGTAATGTAGTACAAAGTCAGCAACAGGTTGAAATTCCACAGGATAAACATGTGAACCCAACAAGTGAGAATCTCAGAGTTCAAGAGTCTTTCACTCCTCAAAAGAGAATCACAAGGAGTACAAGGAATATTTTACCCTCTAAATATAATGATTTTGTTGTTTACAAAGAGTGATTTATTTTTCGTTTTTAAGATAACTTATTTTTTTTCTTCATAAAAAGAGGGATGTTACAATATTTGATATAATTGTTATTTTGTTAATGAGCGAATCCATGTTTTGTTTACATTGAAAGTAATAAAGATGCCCACTAGGCGGCAGACAAGAACTGTTCATAATGCCCTTTCAGTCTCCTATATTATTGTGCCTCATTTATCTATAAATATCTCCAAATTTAAGGAGCATCAAACATATTGTTTGCATAATTTTTAAATTATTATTATTATTATTATTATTATTATTATTATTATTATTTCAGGAACAGCAATGGAAACTATATAGTATAGATTGTTTGCACTAATTTATAAATTATTATTATTATTATTATTATTATTATTACTTCAGGGGGATCAATGGAACCTAAGAGATTTAGAGCTCCACAAGGCTCTTGGAGACAGCAGCATGGAGAAGAAGGTAATATAAGACAATAAAAAAAATCATGATTAGCCCTTTGACTTTATTATGACGATATTTTGAATCATGCCCAGATTACTGTTCTGGATTGTAACTTTACATAATACTGTTTAAAAGCCTGTTTGGAAACACCACTGTAGTTGTTATCATCTGTACTTTGAGTAAATAATTTTGGGATCAGGTAAAAATTAATGACCCATAGAGCATTGAATAATCCAGTAAATTGTTAGGTCAGTTAGGGTAGTTTAGCTTTGGCATTAACCTAACCTATCATAATAATTAACAAAATTATTTAATCTGTGGTTTGCTAATCTTTACCTGATCCAAATTTTCTTTTCTTTCTAATAATTATTATTTTTCCAGCTAAATTAGTTCAAAACTGCATTATTTAAAATTGTGTGAGATGCTGTCCCGCTTATTATTAATATTATTACTATTAATAGCACGTTTTTATTATTATTATTTTTACAGACCTGTTTTAATAAAGAGAGAGATGGTGGAAGAATCTGGTAGGGTATTTTAGAGGAAGAAACATTTATGTAGTGTGTACAAAATTTAGGTAATCAGTTGCAGATAGAATAGAATTCATGTCAGTACTGATGAAGATTTGTGGGGTCAAATTTTTAAAGCATTTGAACTACAGGAAACCCAGGTAGAAGACTGAGGGACAAGGTATGTGATGGAAGACGTAAACCATCTTAAGCATCAGTAATTGATAATGAACATTCATGAAGGGACCAAAGTAAACTAAAAATCTTGAGATCTTGTTTTGAATATTATCAATGGCTTGATTTTATTCGCTGTGTACTGCATGCATAAAGGTTAAAGGTGTCTAGTGATAGCAGAGGCAAGGAACAGTGATATCACTAAAGCTCGACCTAAGCTCGCTCTCTGATCCTGTGAACCCAGTGATCCCCAGGCAAGCTGAATAATCAGGTGGACCAATAGGAAATCAGTGACCCCCCAGTTTAATCGGTAAGGACCCGAGATGGCGAAAGCTAATCCGACCCCTGGCCAGGATTGAACCTTCTGCCAGTATATTACCAATACAAGCGTTACTTTGGGCAAATGTTTTTGATTGGAGCGATACAAGGGAGAATGGATTTTTTTATAGAGCCTCTTTATATATTTTCTACCTGTGGATGTGGTCATCCTATGACTAAGGTAAAAGAATGGGAGGTGATTAAAAAGATTACAGTCATTGTTATTACTCTTTCAGGCACAACAGTGGAAGGTAGGAGTTCTCGAGACCCACATGGCTCTTGGAGACAGCAGGATAGATCAGGTCAAGAAGAATCTTTTTGTAGGCAAAAAAATTTTCATGCAAGGGACCCTCAACCTCATCATGGCTATCAAAAATCATGCAGTCGTGACACTCCAGCAGGTAGCCCTCATGCTCTGCCACAAGGAATTCAGGATAGTGAATCACGGCAACAAGGTCAAGCATCACCTCCACCTACATCAACCTATGCTAAACCAATTCAGAGAAGTACTCAAGAACTTCAAGTTTTGTCTGCAGATGAACATTGCCCCAAACTGAAAGATGCTTATCACATTAAGCAATCTGAATCTTCATGCACATTGGGACTCCATGAAAAAGTACCTGATATCATTTCAGAAAAATTCTGTCAATTAACAGCTGTTTCAGCAGACACAACCAAAGAGCCAGCATCTAACTTAAGGTAATGTGGTAAATTTCTTAATATCTGTTTAGTTATAAATTTGTCTTGTGGCCCTTGTGACTGGGATGGTAGTGTGTGCGACTTTGATTTGTCGGTTCGAGTCTAGTCACAGTCTGATGTTAGAAAGGGCATTCGCTCAAGGCAACGGTCACACTTGCCAAAAGCAAACTCCTTCAAAAGAAGGCAGTGTCCTAACCCTTAATAGAAAAGAGAGTCTGTGATGTAAACTGAGTCATATCAGTTATAGCTTTGTCTTAACAAATGTTATGCAAGTACATCACGATGTTAGTGGGACTTTTTCTTCAGCCACTGAATATTGTAATGATAAACTTGATTACAAATGAATATAAAACAATGTTCATACTTAAGAGTAACTATGCTTTAGTTACATCTGTGAAGGATTTGCCTGTTGATGCTAATTTTCAAAACTCACTGAATCATAGCTAGCATACTTGCTTTTTTAAATTAGATTTAGGTTCGTTATCTATTGAATATACATCTCTTTCAGATTTAAGCTTAAATATGACATCATTCGTACACTATCTCTTGATGCTTGCGGAAAATTGGAGATTCTTTTAAAGCAACCTTATACATGGGGACATGTGCACATGGGCACTCCCAGTCATATTGCAGTTGATAACATTACAATCTATGTGGTTATGTAAAAATAACATACTAATATTTGCAATTAATTTAAAATATCATAGCAATTAATTAATAATAAAATATAGTGTAATAATTGAAGAGTACTTGAAGAGTAATCATTGTGACAATATTTTCAATAGCCCTTGTTGAGTGCTATCATTTAAATTCCGTACTACTGCAGACAATTTGAAGCAGATATAGAATAACAGTTTTCAGGTTAGAATAATAAGTAGGTACATACATATATATATACACACACATACATACACACACATATATATATATATATATATATATATGCATGCATTAATTAGATGAGCAATAGAAACACCACTGGGGCTTCATAGCCATACATATCAAGGAGAGAGAGAGAGAGAGAGAGTTTGTGGTATTCATTTCAGCAAAAGGAGTTATTCGTCCTTACTACAGATAAAGACACATCCATGCATACTCATACACATCATTGTCATCTGAGGGTAACACAGCAGAGGAAAGTGCATGTACTTAATTGCATATACGTACACATATAAACCTGAACATACATACATACATACACATAAACACAGTGCCATATAATGGAGGATAAATTTGGAAGGAAAAGAAAGAGAAAGACTGAAAGCCTCTCCCCCTCTCCACCCTTCAAATTATGTACGTGAGAGAGAATTACGTCAATTAATCCATTATCACTATTATCACAACCATTGCTACCACCATCATGATTATTATTATCATCATCATTATTATTATTATTATCATTATTATTATTATTATCATTATTATTATTACTATTATTATTATTATTATTATTATTATTATTATTACCATCATCATTACTACAGCTTTTGTATATAGATAGAGTTATGAGTCAAAAGTAGTAATTATTGATACATATAGACATGCACATACATATACATATACACATATACATACATATATACATATAAATACATATACATATACACATACATGCACACATGTACACACATATACATACATATGAGCTCTTGAGGGAGGGGGTTAGAATACTTCCTCCATGTTCCCCTGCGTGTCGTAAGAGTAGACTAAGTGGGGCGGAGCGAAGGGAATGAAAGAACCCTTCTCTGTACTTTCTCTTCCCAGAAAGTCAGAGCATTATTCCTTTACTCAGCCACTCACCTTATAAGGGGAAAAGTGGCTTATGTATATAAAAAGGCATATGAGAGAGAGAGAGAGAGAAGGTATTCCCTCCACCCCCCTCCCTCCCTCTCTGGCTAGTACAGTGGTAACGCGCTGGCTTCGCATTCACGAGGTCGAAAGATCGGTCCCCGTCCAAGACCGAGAGTTTAAGCTGTTTACTGGCAGGAACTGCTGTGGGTGGACATCACAGTGGGGGGTTGGGGCTTGTCCTGGCTGACGAATACCCATTGTAAAATGGAAATAAAGTTTATTTCTCTCTCTCTCTCTTTTTTTTTTTTTTTTTTTTTTTTTTTTTTTTTTTTTTTTTTTTTTCAAAGTTATAGATATATCAGATAATATACAAGAAAGTAGACTAAGATGGTATGGTCATGTCGTTAGAAGGGATGAACAGTATGTTGGGAGGAGGGTGATGGAAATGGATATACAGGGTAGAAGGAGAGGGAGACCAAAGCGTAGGTGGATGGATTGCATCAATGATGATCTGAGGTCTAAAGGTTTGTTGGGTGATGAGGTATGGGACAGAAATAAATGGAGAAAACTGACCAGAAACATCGACCCCACATAAATGTGGGAAAAGATGTAGACGGAGAAGAGGGTAAAAGAATTACATTTTCAACGTTGGGTATACACTAAGTACAGGATATAAGTTCTCTGGGTTGCAAAAGTGCACACAAAGTTCAAAGTAGCTCAGACCAAGAGGTCTGAAGTCCTTAAGCTTTGTGCACTCTGCAATGTAGTGTACTAAATTGTTGCCCCCTTCACACTCACATAAATGGCATTTTGAGTGTTCTGGGTGCTTTCTACCAGTTTTCTCGCAATTCACCTCCCATATATTTCTATAACCAAGTCTTATACGGGCAGCAACTCTATCACAGTCACCTGTAAGCATTTTACCCATGCTGTATTTGTGTCTCAGCCTTCTGAAGTTTTCATAATGTTGGATCGAACAGCTGCTTACATGTTGTGTGAGTGTAGAAAGTTCTTGCTCTTCCATAATCTCATTATACAACATTGTTTTAAACTGAGTCAGTGTGGTTATAGATTCAGACACTGAACTCTCAGTTGCCATTTTTGCCAGCCTGTCAGCCTTTTCATTACCTACTATCCCAACATGGGAGGGTACCCATGAAAACTTAACTTGGAGTTTAAGTTTTGCGCAATCAATAAGAGCCTCTTGAATTTCAGCCATGTGAGTTTTGTAGGAGCTTTTTAATGATCTCAGTGACAGAAGCGCACTCTGCGAGTCACAGAATATGATAGCATTTCTTCTAGCACTGAGAACATGTTCAATAGCAAGTTTTAGACCAACAATTTCACATTCGGTGATTGATGACCATTTTGGCATACTCAGTGCTTTGTCAAATATTTGCTGCCCTTCAAAATTTTCATAAACTACAATGCTGCACCCAGACCCTCCTGCACTGCTTGTGTGAGACCCATCAGTGTAAATGCAGAGTGTTTCATTGTTAGTTGGGAAACTAGTTTCAATAAAGGCTTCAATTTCATCTAACCATTGATGTTTTTTAATAATTGGAGCAACATTCGGACCAGATGATAATATTGGAAAGAGAATTTCTGGCCCAATCCTCTTGCAAGGATTTATTAATCGTTCAGGACCACTCTCAGTAAAGAGTGTTACATTATGTTTTTTTGTCTCATTGGTTATAAGCTTAAATACTTTGGGGTGAATTTGTCTTTCATACTGTATGTTACTTTTTATTAGTGATTTAATGATTGTTGGCGCTGACTGCGGCCCTTGCAAATGACCAGCATTACATGGATGAGGCTGAGCTGATTTCGCTAGTTTAACTCCAAATATCACAGCTGACTGTTTGATATGTTCTATCAAAGGTGGGAGGTTTAATTCATGTTGCATATTTATAATTCTGGTGCTCATAGGGCAGCCAAGAATAATCCTCATAGCTTTGTTCTGAATTTTTTCTAGGGGTCTTAAGATAGAGGTAGTCATAGTACAGAGCTGCAGGGTGTGATAGTCGACTAATGACCTGACATATGCGAGATAGAAAGTTCGGCATATGTTAATTCCAACACCAGATACCCTATTGGCAAGAAGCTTTAACGGTCTGAGTCTCTGTTGCAGTCTTTCACACAAATCTTTGACATACTCTGTGTGAGGGGGAGAAGGAACTGGTATTCCCAAATATTTGTGATTTTCGCACACCTTAACCATTTGATTGCTTAATACAAGGTGAGGCTCTTGCGAGATACTGGAAAAGTACTTTGTTTTTGGAGTTGAAATGACAAGACCAATGTCTTTTGATACTTGAGAAAAGTCATTAAGTATTATTTGCATATCATTGGCAGAAGGTGCCCTTATACATATGTCGTCTGCATAACATATGATGGTGCATTCATCATTTGGTAGTCTGAGAGACTTGAGAAGCTTATCCATTAAGATGTTAAAGAGAAGGGGAGACAGAACTCCTCCCTGAGGAGTTCCCAGTGTAAATTCCTTTTCGCTGGAAGTAAGATATCCTTTATAGTACACTTTAGAGGTTCGACTACTTAGGTAGCATCTAATTAGTTGCAGTAGTTTACCTTTGACCCCTAAAGTTGCTAAATGATCCAAAATAACGGTTCTATTTGCAATATCAAAGGCATTTTGCAAATCTAGAAAAACAGTGACTTCAGAGCAGTGCTCAACATTCATAAATTCTACAAAACAGTCTTTGGTACTTTTTCCTTTCATAAATCCATACAAATTATGTGATAATTTTCCCTCGAGTGTGAAATCAAGTCTGTTAAGAATGACTCTCTCAAAGACTTTGCAGAAGCAGGATGTCAGAGAGATAGGTCTTAATTTTGTACTTTCTTTTTTTGGAATTGGAATAATAATGCTTTTTTTCCATTGTTCTGGAAGTGTGCCCTCATTATAAATAGTGCTGAATAAAAACTGAATTGGATTAATGCCATTACAAATATCATCATTAAGATCTCGGATTACTTGGTACGTAATGCCATCCTCACCCGGAGAGGTGCTCTTCCCATGGGAGAGAGCAAAGTCCAACTCATTTTTGGTTATGTAGTCAATGAATCTGTCCTCTTCCATTGTTCTTGCACAGGATAATTCTATGTTCATCATTCTTTCAAAGTCAAGATTTCTTAATCGTTGTTGGATATCGCAAGGAAGGTTTTCAAAGGAAGATGTCTTAGAGTATTGTAAGAGAAGTTCTTCAGCAAGAGTTTGGGAATCATTTGTTTGTGACACACTGATGTTTTTGCCAACCAGAGCATTAATTGACTGCCAGATTTTAGAACTACTCGTATGAGCATTGATAGACTGTAGGAAGTTTTGAAAGTGCTTAGTTCGGACATCACTTTTAAGCTCACGGTACTCTCGTAGAGTAAGTAGCAGATTTTCAAGAGTGGTTGCATTGTTGTCCCTTTTATACATATCAACTGCACTGTCTACCTGTTTTTTAAATGTGTTTAGCTTGTTATCTTCTGTCCAATTGTTTTTCTTCTTGATTGCCTTGTGGTTAGGCTTGTGTATGTAAGTTCTATGGAATAAATATATCCGTTCTATTAAGAGATCATAGATTTCTTGGCCTGTAATGGTCTGAATATCTATATTTTCAAATGTAGAAGCCATAAAAGAGCGAAAAGGGGCAACGAATTCAATAGGAATATTTATGTGCTTGACAAATGCCGGAATCGAGTAGGAATGTGCTCTCAAGTGCAAAATGGTCAGACAATAGATCGTCTATTCTTCTGCAAGTAAAGTCTTTCCCATATTCTAAACCATGATAAAATATGTAGTCTAGTCTACCACCTCTAAGGTGGGTACGCAAACGTGGTCCTAGTAAGGTAAAATTGTTATCACTAATAAACTCATAGAGCCGTCTGCCATTGTAATTACAGATGTTATCAGATGTTTCTGCAAATTCTTTGTGCCTTGCATTAAAATCTCCAGCGAATATAATGTTCTCATACATAAGGGGATGTGGTAATTTTGCTTCATTAAAGGCATCAGTTCCAATATATGTATTACAAACATAAAAAGAACTAGTTGTGTCTTAGGTTTGCCAGAGACGACATGTTGCATTTTAAGCATTGTATCAAACTGGTGCAACTTTGTAGTAATACCCTTCAGCTTTTTTTTTGTCAAATGCATCACGTTTTGCCACTTAATCATATATCTGCACACAATGGAGTGAGTTTATATTTAATGCACTCACCAGTGTGTTGAAAATATAATGAAGGTTCTCAAAAGGCAATGAATTATAAAATCATTCTGTTTCACATTAAGGGATACTAAAATGAGACTATTGAGAGAGTTTAAATCATCAATTGAACCATCAAACATCATGATTGACTGTGATACTGCTCTCTACTTACTCATGTGTCAGCAGACACTGCTACATTAACGCCATGCATGATCCAATTATAAAATCAAGTTCAATGAACTCCTACAGATGCCTATGGAACTTTTTTACATGCTTCGCAGACAATCATATGACAATTTTCACTAATAAAAGCACTTGCTCTTTTGACCTTATCATTCTCCATTGACATGGAATGTCATGCAGCTTTTTGGATCATCTGTGGTAGTTGTTTTTCCCAATTCGATGTTAGTACCACTCGTTGCATTTTGTACAGTTCTAACAATCCTCTCTGCAAGACTACTGTAACACTAAATAGGCTTCCTAAAGGTCTTCCCCAATTTATAACAGTTTTACTCAAACACAGAGAACTTATATGATTCCTCATTGTTGAAATTCAATTCATTGCCATGTGTAATGAGCACAAGTTCGATCAACCACATATAGCTTGGTGACTAATCAGTGTAGTGTATGCAACTAACACTTCTTCTTCTTTGTCTTCATCTTTTCCCACTAACACTATGCTAGAAATATAGGACACTACTACGTAGTATGAGTTTACTGCACTATTAAATCATATGCTTTGCAAAACTGCTGTGCTGGGGAATGAAGTTTATGTGTGCTTTGTAGAATAAGTTCTTAGCTGCTTTCATTTTTGTATCATTATATATTACATAGAAGAAATTCCAGAATACTCTCAAAATGATCTTTCAATTAATCATCAGATATATGAAGATAGTGTTTTCTATAAAGAAATTGTCAGTATTTTTCTTGTAATAATAGTATTGCAATCAGATGCTCAGTCTTCACTTATTATCCTATTGATTTGTAATTCCCATATCCTCACAGTGATGCACAGGTAACTGGTGGTTATTCATTAGAAGACATTCACCTATTCAGGTTAAGAAAAATGGCCACATCTGCAGGTCAGACAGTTATGCATCACGTGTATAGACAAGCTACCAGAGATAGACTACCAAATCAATCCCTCTTTGAGTTTTATGAGAAAAAAGGAGTCAATGTAAAAGTCTTTCGTAAAAATCTCAATCCTCATCAGACAGAGAGGATAATTAGCGACCCTGATGGAAAGAGTTTCGACATCACATTGTTATATCTATGTATTCAGTATGGTGGTTGTGGAACTGTCGATGGAAAAGATAAGGTATGGAGGGAAGATAACGATAGCCTTGAATTTCTCCTTACAACACTGAAAAACAGACGAAATGAGCTCTTTCACGATGCTCTAGCCATCTCTGAAAGCCAGTTCTTCAACAAAACTGAGGAATTTCGAAAACTTCTCACAAAAATTTTACAGTACACAGGCATACGCTATAAGCTCACTAAAATGCACGTTCAGCAATTAATTGATGCTTTAAATGAAAACCTGAATGTCCTAAGGGATAGTTCTTTAATACCCCATGAATTTGAATACTACAAGAAACAAAGTCTCTTTAAGGAAAAATGTGAATACGTACAAATTGAGGGAAGGACCTGGTTGTGCGAACTTTATGACGATTGGGTGTATATTACACCAGCATCACTAGTATGTGATATTGATTTTAAAGTCAAAGATATATATACAGAGATGGTTCTGAGAAGTGAGTCAAAACATGGGAAAAGAGTACAGCTGAAATTCAATAATGTGCTAGATGATATTACCCAAAGTAGGAAAGACCCACTAATTTTGATAGAGGGTTTGGCAGGCGTTGGTAAAACCACCCTCACAAAGAAAATTATGGATGATTGGGTGTCAGGATCAAGTTCTATGACTGGTCTAACAAGTTATGACTTTCTGTTATATACAGAATGTAGAGATAGATTTCTCAAGTCTTTCAAAGAACTTGTTGTGTCACTAATGTCACACATTGCTGTATCATTTCAAGATAGTGATTTTATAAATGTTATTCTAAGTCATAAAGTTCTAGTCATTGTTGATGGGTTGGACGAATTCAATACAATGTCAATGTGCCTTTTTAAAGATTTATTAGCGTTGAAGAAAACTTACGGGATCACTGTGATAGCCACGACCAGGCCAGAGAGGGTCAAAACATACTATGAGCTTTCAAAATCAAATTACATCAAAACAAAACACATTGAACTTTTGGGCATTCCTATAAATAAAAGGGAGGAATTCGTCAAAAAATATCACGAAGAAATGAAAAAGCAAGGAAAAACTAACGAGAGTGTAAATGAGCTGTTGAAATTTTTGAAACGAACGGCTTATCGTCTCAGTCAATTGTGGAGTCTACCATTCAATCTCACTTTAGTTGTAATTCTCTGGGTTTATAAATCTGTGATTGTTAACCAGATCACGTCGGCACCCGAACTCTATTGGGAGATTCACAAACTGGTCATCGGCAAGCTTTCTGATCGACTCCGAAACAACGAGAAAACTCAAGCTGTACAAGAGTCTATCATGCAAAGTAAAGTACATGACTTCGTATATACCTTAGCATTTGAAGCTCTAAATGGTTTAGCACAAAATGAAATCAACCTTTCTGATGAGTCCCTTAAAAATCTGGAGGATGCCTGCAATAGGCAAGAACTACCAGCAGAAGAAATGACAGGAGCATTTTTAAGGAGAATTATCATGAAAACAAGGCAAGAAATGACCACGAGATGTAGCTTTCCCCACAAAGGTCTTCAAGACTTTTTAGGTGCCCTCTATATCCAGATGCTAACCCAACATGAAATTCACAGCCAAGACATAGATGAGATACTGACAGACATTGAGAGGACATTATGTAAACACAACGTGCCTAATGAAATACACATTAATGTAATGAGACTGGTCTCTGGTGAACTAACAAGACACGCTGCACCAGTTTTCAGACCTGAAATTCTTCCGCTGCAGACCACTAAAGTGAGAGGGATTTTAGAAAGTCTCGAAAGAACCTCAGAATTTGACGTTGGGAAATATCAAAATTTATTAACAACATTGTTGGGGCTATTCCACCTGACAAGGATGGGAATCCGAGATAGTGTCAAAACAGAAGTCCTGGAACTTCTTAAAGAAAGCGGTGTTCAGAGCAGAGATGACTGGATAAGAATTCTAGCTTCAATTAAATGTGATGAATTCATTGCTAACTTTATAAGTCAGCAGCATAACATATTCAAAGGTTACTTGAAGATCAATGACGCAACAATCCTTGCATTTGTTTCTGTATTACGTGCCCTCAATAAACCAATTCCAGATGTGCAGAGAGTGAGTATCTCAATAAATGTAGAAGATACTGCCCCCATCAATGAACTACTTGATGAGATCAACAAAAAACACTTGACCGTCAAAAGATTAATGTACCAGCCAGACTTTCGACATCCTAAGGAAGCTGTGACAAGTGAAAAATCCATCAAAGAACTATTTGAAAGGTAATTGGGACTTATTGCAATGCAGCAAGCACAGTTATGAGAACTTTACTTGAGATTTTCAGTGCTATATATATATTATCACCATATTAATTAAGATTACTGCTCTGCATATCTCCAATTCAAAAATGAGAAGACATTAAAAAGGCTAAATGCATTACAATTAATACATACTTTTCGTATGTACTGAATATTTCCTTATTTTTAACAATTACACCAGGTCTCCCATCAAGGAGTACTGGGGAATCTTTACCCTCAGTATGACCTTACCAGCATCTGTGAGCAGTCTGCGAGTAAGTTTGCAAAGTGGGGAGACTTACAATCACCTGAAAGAATTGCTGATATCATATACAGGAAGCTTTGGCAAGTATAACATTCTTCATGTTGCAATAATAATCAAGAACATACGTACTGTCCCCCTTGACATCAAAAAGGCTACTGACTCCTTCTGAGTCCCTCAACTGGTTAAAACATTGATTCATGTGTGGTAACACAACAAATGCCAAATATCAATTTCCTTTTCACTACTGGCCAGGGGAATGGGATGCTAATATGAAATTATATTAATACAGTATATGATACCTTTGCTGGTAAAGGATAAATACTTTGAAAAAAATTATTTAATTACTTTTTAACCTGTCATCTTGAGACTACTACTACTAATGATAATAAAAAATATTTAATTACTTTTCAACCTTTCATCTTGATACTACTACTACTAATGATAATAATCATAATAATATGAAGGCATTTATATACACTAGCTTTGTGTTTGGCACTTCCTATGGAAAGGTCATTTCTGTCTCCTCTACCTGGCAATGAACATCTCCCGGACATCTATCTAGCCGATTTGGATAGCAGCAACATATATGATGCTGTGCAGATAGCCAAAGCACTGCAACCCATCAATGAAAATTATGAGTTAGTAAGATATTATTTTTGTTATATTTATTTGGAAAAAAATAGCATTTTCAGATTTGCATGAAAAATTTCTCCATGCCTGTGTACAAAATTATAGTTTTGCTTGCTTACATAAAGCATATTGAAAAATTAAAATGTAAACATAAACAAGAACAATCGAAAGATATGAAAGGCGCTAACAAACTCCAAAGTCGCACATATATATGATTTGCTCAGGGTGGTGGGTGTGTGTGTGTTTTTCTTTTTTCTCCAAGAATTCACTTATAACTTTCCCGTCTTTTACTCATTAAAAAGTATCAACATATTGAATTTTGAGGTGAGCCTAGCCTTTGCTTGCAAATATTGCTTGTCTATTAATGTAAATTCTATTGTTTACCACTTTAAAATGATATAGGGGGTCTTCTGTTTACAATGTCCTCGAGTTATGATATTTTGTGGTTACATCACATCTACCATAAATTATTTTGCTCTTTTTTTATATATTTAATTTTTGGCCTCTATTATGTCTCCCAAGCATAAAGCAATATCTTCTGATGGCAACAAAAGGAAAGCCATCACCATGGAGGTAATATCAGAGAATATTAAATGCATGGAAAAGGGAAAATCTTTACAACTGCATTAGGATAGTTGCTTATTTAGGATTGTTCAGATTCACACTAAAATTCAGGTTACATCAGTTTTCAGGAACAGAACTCTGACGTAAATTGAGGACCCCTCGTACTCTATTTTGAAATATAATTTCCCACATCCATTGTTTGATAATGAAATTATCTATTCCAATGCATAATGTCCCTCATCCCACATTTGGTAATGAAATACTGCACTCTATTCTGATGCATAATTTCCCGCATCCATCATTTGGTAATGGAATAATTTGTGTATCTACCATTTGATAATGAATAACTACTTCTGCAAATAATTTCTCGTGTTTGCAGATTAATTCTGGTTCTCTTTCTAGATATAACTTGCCTACCTAACTTCTTGATAATGAATACTGTATTTCTAAATAAAACATCCTATGTCCACCAAATGATAATGATATATTGTTTTTATATAAATAGATTCTCCTAGCACCATCTGATATTGGAATACTAAATGTCTATAAATTACTTCTTTTGTCACAATTTAATCCTCAATATCAGTTTCTGTATACTGTATAGTGCTTATTCACAACATCACGTGTTAACACAAGCTAGAAAGCTTTTTTTTTAACTCTTGGTTTTTGGATGGGAATGGAAATATGCTTGTCTCCTACAGTAGTTTTATGTACAGACACTCCCCAACTTACAAATGAGTTAGGTTCCAGAATTCTGTTCGGTAGTTCTGTTCAGGTTAAATAAGCACTGTATAGTACATACATATGCAGTACTCTACAGTACTTAGGCTAAAGATAGTCAACTACTACATAAAGTATACAGTATTAATGAATTTTAATGTGTTCATTAGTTGATATTTTGTATGTACAGTACCGTATATGTGTTGGTTAAGCACAAGAGAGGACTGCAGTTATTACACAAGGTTCCAGGACCCTTTGTTTTAGATATCCCTGCTGAAGAGAATGATCGAATGATTCTTCTCGCAAAGATTTTATAGATCTTTACCTGGAATGTCTTCAACATACAGAACAATCTATGCTGATAACTTTTTCTTGAAAAATTTTGTACTTCTCTGAAAGTGGAACTTCCTGGTCTTCATCTTTGGAAGAAGAATCTCTACCACTATTCAACAGGAATATCTGGAAAAGTGGGGTCCTGGAACCTAATTATAGCCCTCTCTGATGCTCCTAAACTACGACATAGAAGAATGCAGTATTAATGCATTTTAATACAGCAATATGATGTAATAATAAAATACGATGCAGTAAGACATACATAATACGTGAGTAGGTAATGGGTAGGTATTTGTTCGTATCTGTGAATTTTCGTATGCGTATATAGGTGAGACATGGTATACCAGGCAGTGACAATTATCAAACAAATATTTATAACAATGGGTCATGTCATCAAGTGAAATAATTCTTTATACAATATACAAGAGCCATAATCCTCATTATGAGGAGGATGGCTGAGTCATAGCAAAATAATCTGACTGCGGGAAGAACACACAAAGAAGAGGATTCTCAGGTCCATTTAGTCACTTTTATGACACGCATGGAAACACACAAAAATATTCTTGCCCACCTCCCTCAGGGATATTGTAATAATAATAATATTAATAATAAATAAAATCAATGTCTGATCTAGAGTTAAACTCTGATTTGAATAAAAATGGTCTGTAAATCGTTAACAATTTAAAGGTCCTTTGATATACTAATGAAAATTTCTATTGCTATTATTGCCTTCTTGTTTCTGCTACTTCATATTGAAATACTGTACCTACAGATAACATCCAATGCGAACTTCTTAATTATTAAGTACTGTATTTTTTTCTTTAAATAACTTCCTTCATCCATGACTTACCAGTAGTTTATTGTATCTCTATCACCTGATAGATATAAACTGTATTTCTGCTTATACTGGTAACAACCATAGTTAGCTACAATACTATATTTGCAATTGAATTACTACGTCTGGATAAGTAAAGATGTGATCATAGCTTGGTAAATAATTACTTTGTTGATACTTATAGCGTTTTAGTTTACATCACGATAATTAAATGACTATATTATATCTGTACAATAACTTACTGTCTCCATTACTTGGATAGTGAGGTACTGTGTTTCCACATATAAATTCCCTTGTCCGCTATTTGATAATGATATTATGTATCTCGTATAAAATTTCCCATATCCACAACTTTATAATTATTTATTATAGTTTTAGAGACTTCCCATGATCCTGAAGTACTGCTTTCTTATCAATAACTTCTCATGTCCACCACTTGATAATGAAATACTATTAATCTTTAAAGCTCTTCCTGTCTCCACCATAGTCATTAAATAATATATTTATATTAATAACTCTCCATATCTACCTCTTAATAACAAAATATTCTATATCTGTAAATAACATCCCATCTCTTCCAACGGATACAGAAATATTCTTTTCCTATATATAATTTCCTGTATCCTTCACCTAGGAATGGAATTGTATATTTCTACAAAGTTTTCCTTTTAGCATTTAAAAACTTAATACTGTACTGTATTACTGTTATTAAATAACATACCAGTTCTCTACTTTGGATTCCTCATGTGGCTCGATGGTAAAACCCTTATGATGCTTAATATTTTTCCTTAAATTTTAAAGTAAGTCAATATCTTATGGCAAACAAGGAGATACCAGTAAGCCATAGGGAAAGAGTTTGGCAGCTTTGTAATAAAATACAGTAATGCAAAAATTATAAACTACTTTATACATGGTACTAAAAAATCATTTATATTATAAATGGTTAATGCTTAATATACTGAAAACTGTAAGTACCCACTTATGATATTTTTTTACTCGGCCACCATCATCGATGTGTATAGCCTAGATAAATTCTATCATTCTTTTAATGACTTTTAAGGCAGTATTTCATCCTTTTATATGAATAATAAGCAAAGAGAATAATATCAATCTATTTTTCCATTAGATGTTTTATGTAGATTTCATTATGCTTTTAGAGAAAAATCAGAATTGATATTTTAGTGAGATTTCCTCAAATTTAGTGTTTGCATTTATATAATTTAGGTAACAATTTCAACATAATTCGTCTTTGTTAGTTGTATAGTGTATAGATAAAATCTTCATGAAGGAAGGGACTACTTTCTTCCTTATCCCTTTTAATCGGTTCACTTGACCCAGAAAAAGCAATTATGGAAGAAGTACACACGGGTCTAAGCATGTTGTTGCTTAGATAATGCATGTGTTGAAGTTAGGTGATTAATGTTGGAAGTCTTTGCCCGGTGGAGGGATCGTACTTGTGCTAGTTGCTTCACAACTTGTGTACTTTGCCACTGAGATATGACGGTCCATGCTGTTTCCCAGTTAGAAATGTATAATGTTCATACGAGAGAATTTTCAGAAAAAACAGGCGTAAATTGATGTATGAAACTTTTTGTGAAGTTTATATATGTTTTAAATATAGATATATTGCTATGATGGGTAATTGGATGCAGTGGAGTGCCTTCGTGTTAAAGAATATCCTAATCGTTTACTCAACTTCAGAGGTCAATGTTAACATCCAAAGAGGAGTAAATAATTATGCACGTATGTACTGAGTTACTCTGTTGTTTTCTTTTTCCCTTCATTACCCATGTATCCATACTGGTGTGTGTTTATAAAATAGAATGTACAAAAAGTGGTAGCTTTTTCTGAGCTAAAGTATTTTTTAAAACTTTTTATGCAGCTTGCAATATATGATTTATTTTAAAAACTCCGTGTCCTATGTTTGGTTGATTTGTTAGCTAAGTGTAGAGCACTGAAAAGTTACTTTTATATATTTTCTAAGTATTTTTTGGTGTATAAAAATATGACTTATTTTATGCAACTCTGTCCAGTGTTAGTATGATTTTTTCAGCTCTGCATAGACTATCAGGAGTTGTATTTTATGTACCCTATTATCTATTTATCTATCTACCTTGGCTGTTTCCCCCTTTAATTGGGGGGTAGCCGACATCAAAGAAAGAAAACAATAAGGGGATTACTTTGCTCTATGGGCAATGACGAGGGAGCTAGCGACCGTTCAGATGGCACTGCAGGAGTGCCACAGCCCATCCTCCCAGTTCTATTATCCATAATGATAATCGAGAATATCACCTTTGCATGCCCTGCAAGGAATGATTAAACTAAATATTTTCTTGTAGCAGTGTATCTGATAGTAGGGTCAAGGATGTGAAGATTATAATAAAATCTTACGGTCGCTTTTTATCTCTGAAGTAAAGATGAAGATCTTTGATTTTCTACTTAAACAGACCATTACATAAAACCAGCTGTTATGGATTTTTATTGTTATCATATATACCTGTATATAATGTTCAGTCTTTATGCTTATGCTGTTTAGTATATAATTAAGGATATTTCGATATAAGTAGTTTTATGGTTACGTTTACCTATGGAAGTCTGGGTCTGTCTATATTTGGTGATTTTATTTTTTCCATTACAAAGAATATAAATCAGATTTTATAATCCCTTCCAGAGTTTTGTGATTACCAAAACAGTGTACAGTTGGTAATATATAAAACATACAAAACAGTATATTAATATGATATTACAACTCTGTATGCAGTTTAAAAAGGTTTCATTTTAAAATATGTCCGTCATAAATTGTAAAAATTGTTTTAAATTTGATATTTTGCTTAAATGGCACCAGCAGCCCATTACTATACTACAGCTGAAGATTTTTTAGACTTTAAATAGAACTTTCCAGAACAGTTCGATGTTCAGTCTTCCTTCAGCTATGGTTCTTTTTCTTTGCCTACATCAACACTGAATATTCTTGGATATTTGTTACTCATCTCTTATTATCCCTTCATATGTGACATGTCACAACACTCCCCATCTCCTTTTGTGTTTGCTTTATGTTTTCTTCGTACCCAGGCCCAATGAGAGCAGGTTTTTTTTTTTTTGTTCTGTCCTGCTGTCACAATCATAATAGAAAAAAAATATGCATCTTGTTAGAACTTCTACTTATGAATGTGTAACTTTATCCATTGAAAAGGCATATTTAATGCACAGTTATTCTTTCAAAATAACAAACTATTCATTTGTAGACTCTGGAAGTAAGTATTTTGAATAGACTAGAAAATAAAACATAAGGAAGTCATTTGACTACGCTAAAAGATAAGACATAAGGAAATCTTTTGACCAGACTAGAAAGTAAGATATATTTTTTCTTGTTTAATATTAATATGGGACAATTGCATAGACGTATTTCTTCTAATGATTATGATTTCAGTACAGGCCGGAAGTATTTTCTTTTGATAATCAATCTATAAAGACATTATTGTCTTGCAACACTTTTAATGATTTATATCGCTCTCAAACCCCATTCCAAATTCCCCGCAGTGGACTCGAACTCGGGTTTGTCACTTCCCTATTTGAGCAACGTTATTACAAACTAAAACTTTATGGCTTGCAGAGAAAACTCATTATAAACTCTCTTGGCAAAAATGAAAGGAGTAATTTCCTGAATGTGCCATTTGAGCCCATGAATTGGAAATCCCAGAGAACATAAAGATAAAATTCATAATTCCAACTATTTTATTCAAGATTTTATTCAGTTTGGTTTGGAGAGATGTCCCTAGAGAGATGCTAGAAGACAATTTAAAAACTGCTATTTGTCTGTTTTATTTGACAGGAAATTGGGACGTATAGCATTTCCCAGGTGCTCGCTCAACGATGATGATATAAAGACCCTTATTGAGGAGATGGCAAAGGCTGCGGTCGCTGTTGCCCTCGATATTTCCTTTCCTTCCTCAATAAAATTCAAAGTTCCTGAAGAGGAGCAAAAACTCCAAAATGAAGCACAGACGCTTTTGGGTTGTAAAAATGGTATAAGATGGTTAGTATAATTCTAGTCTGTCTACATTTATTTATATAATATCCTTATATTTATGGCCCCATTCCCCCTTGTAAGGGGGCTGGCCGATCCAAGAAATACACCTCAATTACTCCTCTTAGCTCTTAGGGGATAAAGGATTACCACATTTCCCTCCTACCACCGTGCTTGGGTCACCCAGGTAGTCGGGCAAGGATATTCTGCAATGAGGCCCGACAGCCACAGCTTAGTTTACCCCCACTGCTTATCACTTGGTAACTCCCCTCACACCTGTCCATGTATATGAAGAAGTGGTTGAGAGTACTGAGTCTTAAACGTTTATGCAGGAATAGTTTAAATTCATTTTTTGTTTGTGAATATTAAAAGCAGTCCTGTTGAATGCACTTTTTGAAGTACCACTACCACTGATATTTACAGTTCCCTGTATAGCTTTCACTATCGAACACATGTTATGTTCTACACAGTAGTTATGCTCTGTTGAGAACCTCTCTGACTAGATTGTTTACTTTGTATATAAATATTCTTCCCTCTGCCAAATTATATGTAATTTACTGATACAATTCTAAGTACAGTTAAGCAGATGATATTTAGTAGGTTGACCATGGCATCAGCTGCCCGTTGAAATACTATAACTGAAGGTATTACGGATTCAACTAGGACTGGTCCAAAGAGCACCAGGTTGAGTCTTCCTCCAGGACGATTCTTACCTTATACCACCATCTACACCGAATATTCTGGTGTATTCATTACACATCTCTTGCTATCCCATTACATATGACAAGTCACAACACTCCCCATATCTGTTTCTATTTGCCCTCTTTTTTTCCTCATATTTGCAATATTTATGGAAGGTCCACAACTTATAGCCCCCAGTACCCAGTATGGAGGGGTGCTAAGAATCTACTGAGGATAGACATGCCTGGTGGTAGTAATGGTTTTGCCATTATCCTTGCACCTCCTGATAGATCTGCTTCTTTCACTCTTCACTATTCTAACATTCATGATCTGAGCTCTAATCTTTCGTCTGTGGAACAGCACTTTGGTACTTTCCTCCCTAATTTCCTCCTTCTCTCTGAAACCCAGCTGTCTAGCCATGCCTCCACTAACCCATATCAATTCTCTCACTATAATCTGTATTCTCGTTTTAATTCCAAAGGTGTCGTCTGTGTCTACTGCAACACTAACACTCCTATTGCAAGGCTCTTGAACCTTGAATCTCCTGACTTTGATGTTCTCTGGCTGAAAATCTATATCTCCACTACCACTGTATTCCTTTGCTTCTGCTACCGTTCTCCAAATTCCACTGACTTTATGTCTTTCTTTGAATATCTTTCCTCTTGCCATGAGTCCTTGCTATCTTCTCAACCACATGCCGAAGTTCTATATCGGAGACTTCAATGTACACCACAGTGAGTGGCTTAATTCTTCTCACACTGATGTGAGAAGAAGTGAGGCCCTTGCTTTCTCTATTACTCACAATCTGAAGCAAATAATCAAACATCCTACTCGAGTTCTTGATTGGCATGAGCATGCAGCCAACACTTTTGACCTATTTATTACTTCTAACCCTTCAAACTACTCTTATTCTGTGCTCTCCCCTCATGGTAAATCTGACCACTCTGTGATCTCAGTCTCTTCCATTTTCGCTCCCACTCCACCAATCCCTTCTACTCAGTGCCACCTTTGGCACTCCGAGCGTACCCAACGTGAATATTTGCGTAACATCCTCTTTGAATTCCCATGGGATGACTACTGCTTTCGGTCCTGCAACCCTGAGCAGGTAGCCCTAAAAGTTGCTGAGATCATGACCTCTGGAATGGAGGTGTACGTCCCCTCTACGGAAACTTTTTCTCCCCCTAATCCTTGGTTTGACCGTGCCTGCTTCATGGCTATTCAGGCCAGGAATTGGGCACACCGATAGTAACAAGCCTCTCCTTCTGGTTTAACTTACTCTGCTTTTATTGTAGCTGGGAATCGCTGTACTGCTCAGATTCGAAGGTCTAAGGCTTCCTTTATAAGAAGGAAAGTTGATGACCTAAACTCCTCTCCCACTGACGTGACAAATGTTTTTGGTCCTTAGCCAAAAGCATCTGTAATTCAAGCTTACCCCCTCTCATTCGTTCTGATGGTTCTATAGCTTGCTCTCCCACTGACAATACCACTCTCTTTGGCTCTCATTTTTCTGCCAACTCTTCCGTAAACAATTTCCGCGCACCTGTCCCTCAGTCTTTACTCCTCTCTAGACCTATACCTTCCCTTTTCCTATCTTCACACATAGTTCATAAGGTTCTTTGCTTGCTAATGACAAACAAGGTATCTGGTCCTGATGGTATCCCTGCAAGGTTCCTTAAGGAGTTTGCAGATGAACTGGCTGCCGTGCTTTGCCATTTTTTTTTTTTTTTTTTTTTTTGCCTTATTTTCTCAACCAGTATCTATCCTTTATCTTGGTAGCATGCTCTAGTGCATCCTGTTCCTAAGAAGGGTGACCGCTCTATTCATTCAAACTATCAGCCTATTACCTTTACATATTCTATATCTAAAGTTTTTGAAACTTTGCTCAATGATCACTTTTTGAAACATCTTGAATCTAACTCACTTGTCTCCCATCACCAGTACGGCTTCCGCAAGGCAAGATTCAATGGTGACCTGTCCTATCTTGCTCATGTATGGTCATCTTCTCTGAGGAACTATGGAGAATCCTTTGTTGTCGCCCTTGATATCTCTAAGGCTTTTGACAGAGTCTGGCACAAGGCTCTGTTGGCCAAACTCCCCGCCTATGGCTTTACCCCTTCTCTCTGTTCTCTGATTTCCAGTTTTCTTTCTGACCGATTTATATCTATAGTTGTTGACGATGCAACATCTAGCGCATTCCTTGTTACCAGGGGTGTTCCATAGGGCTCTGTTCCTTCTCTTTATCAGTGATTTTCTACGGTCCCCATCGTCCTATCCTCTTCACGCCTTTACCGACGATTCTATCCTTCATTCTTCCTCTGCCTTTTCTTCACAACCTTCATCTGCTACTCGTAATCAGTCTCGTATCACTCTTTCTTTTATTCTCAGCTCTGATTTGCAGAGGGTATCTGAGTGGAGCACCCAAAATTTAGTTAAATTTAATGCCTCCAAGACACACTATCTGGCTATCTCTTTATCTTCTCCTCTTGATAGCCCTATTGTATTCGAAACTAACAAAATTTATCCTTTTAATTCTATCAACATATTAGGAATCCATATACAGTAGCCTCTGACTTGCCTTGGAGGAATCACATAATCCAAATTTCTAAATCTACTTCCAAAAATTGGAGGTTCTGCTTCGTTTTTGTCATTACTTTAACTTTTTACAGTTACTTAAAATTTATAAATGTCTTATCTGTCCCTGCTTAGAATACTGTTCACATATTTGGGGTGCTTCTTCTTATACTTATCTCTTTGATAGAGTTGAATCGAAGGCAGTCAGACTCATTAATGATCCTTCTCTTACTTGTAATCTGGAATCTCTTTCTCTTCGCCGTAAAGTATCATCCCTTTCTCTTTTCTATCACTGCTCTAATGAGTTGGCAAGTTGCATCCCTCCCCCACTGCCGAGGCCACGTAACACTCACCAAGTGGCCTCGTTTCACAGGTACTATGGGAAGATTTGTAGCCTGCGGATTGGTCAGTGCAGCAACTGCTTCTTCCCATCGACTTCCAGACTCTGGAACTCTCTTCCTCCTGTTTTTTTAAATTCTTTTAACGTATCTTCAAAAAGCTGATCTATCATCATCTCAGAGCCTAATCCTCCATATATCTAGATCCTCAGCACTTTGACTATTCTCTCAGCCTCATTACCTCATCTCTGCCTTGTCCATAACCTTTTTCTTTTCCATCGTCGTAATGTTTTTTCGTGCCCAGGCCTTTATTGTTGAGTTGTTGTTTTTTTTCCGGTGTCACTTATAAAAATAATAATAATAATAATAATAAAATAAAATGTTCTGTATAAATAACATCAATAAAATTATTATTAATATTCTTTTTTGTCCCCAGGGGAGGCAGTGCTATTGATGAGTGGTAGCTTGATGCTTTCTGCAATTTCATTTGACTGTCTCCAAGCAGATATGTTCTTAAAACCAAATTCCAACGAAGAATAAATAATGGTCAGCAAAAAATAATTTTTGTGTGATACTCTGTCTGTATACAAAGCCCTTAATTCTTTCTTTTGAGAGGGGGTGGCCGAATCAATGGACAATGTGGACTCTTCATGTCCAAATGTTGTTGGACAATTGACCTGAGCATTAAGTTTATAGGTATGTGTGTGTGTGTGTGATTAACTAATTTTGCTTATGGTAAAGAGCCCTAGTCATGTAACTCTTCGTCTCCTGGTCGTTTCCAATTTATAATCAGTGATACTTATCATATTTATCCTTGAAACTATGAAATGAGTTTGAATTACGTACCTCCTCGCTTAGCATATTCCAATCATCAACTATTCTTACCCTGAAAAAGTACTTCTTTACATCCTACAGAGAAGTTTTCTTACGAAGCTTGAAATTATGCACTCTAGTTCTAGGGCTAGCCATATCAGAATATCAGTGTCAAAACCATGAAGGACTTTAAAAACCATCACCATATTCCTCTTCATTTTTATTGCTTCGAGTTATGGTAATACTAATTCCTTCAGCCTCTCATTACTGAGATTGCGTATTTCTGGGGCTACATATTCAAGCTTTGACCTTACATGAGTTCTACATTTTTTCTGTCTTTTTCTATATATAAGTGTACATGAGGTTGCTTATTTTGCCCCTGTGGCTAGATGGTAATTTGCGACTTTGATTCGTCTGTTTCTCTCAATTAGAAGGTAGACAGATATTACAAAAACTGTAGCAAACTAGAAATGAGGCTTGTTAATCTAGAAGCAAATGCTACCGGGTTTGAGGAAGAGCTTAATACATTATGTTTTGATAACAGGACCAGTTATTCAGTTTTGGTCAGGAAGGAGGCTGTACCAATACTAATGGACATTATGAAAGGGAAAGTTGAACAGCTTCTAAAAAGAAAGGTTGAAGATTATATGAAACTGAAGGAAGAAATTAGAGAGAAACGAGAAGAAAAACTTGATGAACTCATAGATGAGGATGCACAAAGAAGCAATATCATATTTTATGGTGTCCCAGAAAGTAATGCGAAAGAAGGATCAAGTCAACGGAAGGATGACCTGAGACTTACCGAGAAATTACTTAAAGAAACTCTTGGAATTGAAATACTGTATGACAAAACTAACGAGAAAAAAGTGATTAAGTTGGGTAAGATGGAAAACAAAGAAGAGAGGCCTAGACCACTGCTTGCTGGGTTTGATTTATCAAGTACTAAGCTACAAGTCTTGATGCAAACCAAGACATTGAAGGAAAAGAAGATTATAAAGGTATATTTTTGCAACATGACCTCACAAGTGCACAGAGGGAAAACCTGAAAAGACTGGTGTCAGAGGCTAAAGAAAGTGTACTAACTGATGAGTCGGCAGATAAGATGCCCGTCGGGAAACATTGTAGAGAAAAAATCAGAAAGTTTATAGGTAGATTATACGCAAAATCCATTAGCAATGGTTGTGAACAGAAATAGGGTGTTTAACAAAAGAAAAAATTTCTCTTGTTGGTATACAAATGCACATACATTGATAAACAAAATAGAGTTGAGGTGAGAGTTAATCAAGTAGAGGTTATTGCAGACTTAGTAATGATTAATAAAGTTAATCAAAAAACCTAAAGTACAGAGTGACAGAAACAGAAATTAAAAAAAGCAGATACGATAGGCTCTCAAATATTGATAATGGTGAAGGCAGAGGGATAATAATTTACACCAGAACCAATCTGAGAGCTACAGATGTCGAAGTTCAGAACAAATTTCCAGGAATCATTATGGGTTGAATTAATCTTAGAAGAGGTTGATGAGCTTCTCATTGGATGCACATAACGTAGTCCGAGTAGTAAACCAGTAACAATTTACAGGTAAGGGAAGAACTATCTGATGTTCTGGCTGACATGTATAACAAATCACTTGTGGAAGGAAACCTTCCTTTGGATTAGATGACTGCCAACGTGAGTGCAATATTTAAGAAAGGCGATAAAGCTGAAACCTGTAATTATCGCCCAGTGAACTTGACTAGATCATGGAAACAACTCTACATGAATATTTAATGAAGCATGTGATAAAGCATCGGCTTATAACCAACAAACAATTTGGTTTCATATCAGCTAGGTCAGCTGTCCTCCAATGCTACAGGTGATGGATGAATGGGTCAGAACCATTGACGAAGGGAAGGTTATGGATGTAATTTATATGGACTTCCAAAAAGCATTTGATAAGGTACCTCACTGGTGACTTCTGCAGATATTGATTGGCTATGATATCATAGGAGGTATGTATAACTGGATCGCGAACTGCTTAACCGAGAGGAAACAATGAGTTCATATCAAAGTTACATATTCGGATTGGGCAGAGGTTTCTAGTGGGGTTTCACAAGGCAGTGTGTTGAGAGCAGCCATCTTTGTTCTGTTTATAAATGATCTTCCTACAAGTGTGAATTCAAATATCTACTTATTCACAGACGACACTAAATTTTTAGAAGGATTGAGAATCAACAAGATCAGGTGATAATCTCCTTTTTCTCACAGACAAATGAAAATATCTTAAGATAAGTAGTAGTTGCAGGGCACCAGAGGATACTGAATATTAAATTGAAAAACAGAGCTGAAAGAGTTGAAATTATAAAAGTTACTCAAGAGAAGGATCTAGGAATAAAATCTGATAGCCTCTTAATATTTGAAGCTCGTATACATGAAAAAGTGAATAAAGCTAATTAGATTATGGGTATGAGACGGACGTTTATAACTCTGGATATTCCAACATTTAGATGCCTTTTTAAGACGATGGTCAGATCACACTTGGAATATGCCCAGTCAGTATGGTCTCCTTATTAAAAGAAAGTTACTCAGTCAGTAGAAAATCTATTATTATAACCCTCAAACAAATACCAGGACTAAAGAATTTTACTTACCCAGAAAGATTGTGAGTATTAGAGATACCAACGCTGGTAATTACATGAAACTATCCAAAGAAAGAAGCAGAACCAAGAGATGACAGGTATTTTAACTCAAGAGTTGTACATATATGGAATAATTTACCCAACGAGGTAATAGAGGCAGCAAGTATGGTGCTCTTGAGATACAGCTAGACAAATATTTGGATCACCAACCCATTAAATATAATTTTGAGGGAAAGATTGTGACCACCCTAGACCACCACCATATCAGTGTGAGCATTAATGAAGCTGTAGACTTGGACCCAAGAGGTCTAACCGACCTGCGTCCAGTACTGCCATAAGGTCATTGGTTTGAGACTCATCACGGTCAGAGGTTAGAAAGGGCATTCACTCAGGTTACTGGTCACACTTCTGAAACCAGAGTTCTTTGAAAAGTAATACCGTCTTAATCCTTACTAGAAAAAGGAGTCTGTGATGTAAAATGGGATCATGTTATGAGGTTGCTCATAGGGGTTCAGAAATTATTTAGATTGTCTCTAAAAGGTATAAAGACACTCCCCTACTTACGAACAAGTTAGGTTCCAGAAGTCCGTTCGCAAGCAGCAGTGCTGATAAGTTTAGGTAAAATTAAAAAAAAATTACTGTCCAGTATATACATATGCAGTACTGTATAGTACCTAAGCTAAGGACACTTAACTACTACATAAAACATGAAGTATGCTGTATTAATGAATTTTAATACAGTAATAATAATGTAATAGTACAGTACAGTAATACATTAATACATGAGTAAATAATGGGTAGGTTTTCGTTCATTTCTGTGAATGTTCGTAACTCGTTGTTCTTAAGTAGGAGAGCACCTGTATTCAACTTGCCTCTTTTTGACTGAAGTCATGTCTTTGAACAAATTAACAACGTAAAGCAAGGTATAACTGAATAGTCATAATTTTAGCCATGGTCATACATGGGTGTCGCTCTCTCCCACCCCCCTTTGTACAATCGCATCAATACACCTTAATTAAGAAAAAATTTTAAATATGCATTCAGGGTAGCATTTAATATTGGTGTACTTATTTACCATATTTCCTTTTACATGCCATTGATAATATCAGGATAGTATACACTTATTTTCAGTAATGAACCCTTTTATTTTATAATATTTTATTTGAGATGTTGGATCAAGTATAGATAACAACTCCCTGTACATTAAATAACCCTGTTACTTGTCTGGTTAACCCAACACGTTTCTGGGTTATTTAATGTATTGGGAGTTGTTATCTTTAATTGATCTAGAGATGTTCTCACCATAAAGCATGAATGGAAAAAAGGTGGACTGTGTAAATGAAATGACATGTTTTCTAGAAATAGTTTATTATTATACTAGATTTACAAAATTCAAGGTTTTAATGGTAATACATTTCTAGAAATATTATTAATTATATTAATTATTATCAGTATTATTACTTCTTTCTCTCACTTAAGAAACACAAACACTAACTTCACCAGCTAAGAAATTCATTCAGACCACATTCATTTGTTCACTCAAAACCAACATGATAGTTTAGTCGTAAAAGAAATAATAGTAATAACCATAGCAAGAGTGTCTGTTTATAAAGCTTACTTAAAAATTGAGAATAATAGGAGAATGGCCCCACAGATTAGTATTAAGAGTTACAAGTCAATACATTCAGCATGGGAGACATTATCAATGCAGGTACAGAATTCTTCCATTCATCATTCTAAGCAAAACCTTATTCATAGGAGGAACTTACTGGACCAAGAGGAGACCTCAGTCTCTTCATGTTCAAAAGACACTTTAAGGCCAAAGACTTTAGCACGCGATCACTGAGATACGGCGCTATTTTCAACACGCTCCACAGGCGAAGGAAAATACTAAACCCTTTGTTTTTAAACCCTTCATAAATTTGGAATGAACGTTCCAGTCACAAAAATATGCATCTCAGTATATTACATTGCAATGCATGTCTAAACATATCTTGGCAACGCGTTGGTAAAGTAGTGCTCGTTCATTTGTTTAGGAAGGCCAGTTTTTCTAAACACGGTATGAAAAACCTATTAAAAATTTTACGCAAACAAAGACAGGCTTATAAACGGGAGATAATTCCATATATTATAATTGTACAGTAGTATAAATAAGACTGAACTGATGTCATAACATTGTACCCATAATATATAGTCCAAGGTATTGTCATTGCCTCCCACTCAACAGAAAGACTTAATCTACAGTTAGTAAAGAATATGAACCAAGTTGACTACATTTCAAATAAAATGACAACAGGTCATAATATAATAAAAGGAAAACAAAGTACAATATCAAAGAACAAAAATTTCACCATGTGATTCTCTTGTGTGCAAAATAACGAAGTGAAACTCGAAGGAATAAACAAATGTTTTCTCCTACACTTAATTTTTTTTCACATTTATTTTTTAGTGAAAGAAACTTGTAATCTGAGGCAGAAAATGCAAATAACGGTTTCTTTCTGAAACTAAGGTTGAATATCATAAATTCTTACCATCACACACTTTCACCGACATGAAAGGAGAGGGTAACATTTACTGTTGATATTTATTTCCCTCTCATTCACGTTCTGAGTAAAGTTGATTTATGCATGTACCATGCCTCACTTCATGTGAATGTGATCATCTATCCAGTTTCTGAAGAGGAGGACTCGCGTATAAAAAAGGATCACTGTCCATTTGTTTCATATGCAAGCTATAAACTTATTAGCTAAGAAGTTTCAACTTCACTTCTTTAGTTTTACTGGCCTGCACAGAAATTACCAGTTAAACTTGGCAGAACAGGAAGATTAAAAATACTTAAAAAAAAAAAAAAAAAGTTAAGGTGTATCACTTGTGTACCAGATGAAAGTTCCTTTCATACTAATAAAAAAAAAAAAATACAGGCAGTTTACAGAGGTTAGATAACCATGGGAGATACAATGTTTACAACTGTATGACAGAAAAGGAGAATATTTGATAAAGAGGACTGTAAACACGATACACCAACATAACCTCTCTCTACTTTTATTAGTAGATGTTACACAAAGCCAGGTTACCATGTGGCTTAAAAGACTGAAATGAGCAAGAGTATATAAGCACACACTGTGGACCTACAAGGAACATGATGTACTCCTATATCTATTCCTACATAACAACCAAAATAAAATACTGAATGGGAAGGGGAGAACCATTTGAAATAAGAAAAAAAAATCGAGACATTATCCAAGTTAATTTAGGCATAGAACTGCATTAAATTTAAGACCAAAGGACTTCATTTCAGTAGGCAAAAAGTGTCCCAATGCTTCATTATATTTTTCCCCCAACTTTAGCCTGGTAAGATCACCATATACAAATGCCAAAAGATAGCTTTAGTTATGATTCTTCGACTTGGCATGGTTATTTAAAGCTAAATAGTATCTATGAAAAAAAATTATATATATATATATATATATATATATATATATATATATATATATATATATATATATATATATATATCAGTATATTAAAGAAAATAGTACAAAAAACAAGTTTACATTACATTACACCAAACCTATATCATACCCACTCACAACAGAGACGGATTAAGTGAAAATATTTCCATATAAAAAAAAAAAAAAGGATGGGTGTTAAATAATTACAGACATATTTTTATCAATTAAACTATGGTTATGTAAGCCCTGCTTTATATGTGATTAGATGTCCAGTGTATTTAAAAGACTGGTTAAAACAACGTTGAAAAAACAGAAGGAACACAGTTTGTTTTTCTAAGGACAGTGTTCAGTGTCACTACTATGTTAAATAACTAGTAATAACTGTATGAAGTAAGAGGTAATTAATATCAATAAAAATATACTGCATGCAAGAGAAAAAGCACAGCATATTTTAAGCTATTGACATAAATAAGAGTATGGCAGCTCATCAGCTTTCTGTAAGTCCCAATAACCAATGTATGTAAAGGTACTTGCTACTTTTACAGTAACCAATATTTTAAAGGGTAACGTAACCAAATATTGGCTCAGTAAATTATATTTTAAAGGGTAAGATAACCAAAACTGGCTTGGTAAATATTTTAAAGGGTAATATAATCAAAACTGGCTCAGTAAATGATATTTCAAAAGGGAAGATAACCAAAACTGACTCGGTAAATGATATTTTAAAGGGGAAGATAATCAAAACTGGCTCAGAAAACATCTTAAAGAGTAAGACAACCAAAATTGGCTTACTAACCGATATTTTAAAGGTTAAGATATACAAAATTGGCTCAGTCTCATCTACAAAAGGAGGAAGTTTTCCTTAAGTAACACTGAGCACAAACATGAGAATTAATTTTAAACATCTTGAAATATGTGATTTACAAAGTAAAAAAAATTAAATATGAGACCTGTGAGCGGATAAAAGTTTCTGTTGTTTATTCTTATGCTAAAAACTGTACAAGATGATGTACAATTTACCCGAGATACTGTACAAGTGTGGTAAACATAAATATGTTTGCAATTTTATGCCAGATGAGAATGGTTAGAGATTTCAAAGTCTTAATTTATAATAAGACTACCAGCAAAATATTATTATCAATCAAGGTATACATGTACAATGTATAACAGGTAATAATGAATGGCAAGTCATGGATGGTATAAAAACATATTCCTTGTAAAACATACAAAATGTAACGCATTTTAACCCAACTATAAAATGTTGTCTATCCCAGTACACTGCATATTTAACAAATATATGTCTGAACATAGATAGTTTAACTTACATTCAAAGCAAAAATCCAATAATTATGATATAAACTGTTTACACTAGAATAAGGCAATAATTCTGAAGAGGAATTGTGTCTTATAAATATATTGTACTGACTTTTTCTAGTCTCTGCAGTAATTTCATCTCGCCAAAACCACGTTTATGCATAAAAGAAAACCTAGCTACTGAAATGGTGAGTAACATTCTTTATAAAAATTAATAAGAATTGTCATCAGTTTGATTTTGTCTTCTACATAAAGTGTGCATAAGTGTGACTCAGAACTTGCACTTAAAGAAAAGGAAACAAGTTTATTTAATTTCTTCCTGATGCAATTTCATCCTCTTTTTCTGGCCACCCTGCTCATTCTAGAGGAAGAAAACAACAAGAACTAAAATTGGGGAGTTAATATTACAGAACAACAATATATATATATAGACGACCCTCAACATACGTAGACTTCTGTTTATAGAATGCATAGGATCAAAGAGAAGTAACACTCAAGTGTTGAAATACATAAAAAAGTAGCTATCTATTTATATGTCAAGTTTTATTGTTTTTATATATGCCTGTATTTAATGTTTCTTCTTTAATATTAACTTATTTTTATTACTGTTTCATCCTCGCTAGTATAAAACAGGATATAATCTGATGCACACTTCAACTTCGCTGAACCTTCAGGAAACATATGTCAGTTTGGGCCTGTCTGTACATGCTGAGGAACTTTGCGTAGCATCCACACAACCTACATCTTCCGCATAAAAACTATATAATTCATATACGAAAAACACAGTATACAGTTTTCTGAACACTCAAACAACCATTATGCAGAAACTTAATCATGTTGTGAAGTTGTTTGTGCAATTCCATGGCTACAAGACAAAGCAATCAAAAGCACTAACTTCTGACAGGGTCGCCCATGGAGGCAAAGTCAAAGATGGGATCCCACACTAAGAATGATCAACAGTAGACCACGTGGAGGAAGTTACTTCTAGCTCAACAGCTGCGAAGACAGATCAAGTCTGCAACAGCTCCGACTGTCTTGTTTCCCTTGCCATTAAAATGAGCTCCTTGAATTGTGAATTATGGCAAGAATCTTGGGAGTGCAACCAAGTGCACATTAATCACACACACAACCTCTGCAAGCGAAGGACCATCATCCTCTTATCTCATATAGAAATAAAATCCTTTGATTTTCATATCTATATTCTATTGCAGTTCAACTATCATAAAAGTTCGAAGAAATAGATAGCAAACAGACTCCATCTCCTGTAAATAGCGTTATTCAGTTATGTATTCCTTTCATCATTATATCTACAGTATTTACCTTCCATATAGAGCGATAAAGAAAATCAAGTTTTTAATATAATGGTTACTTTTGAACAATTACCAAAATTATTAAAAACATATGAAATAATATTTGGTATATTAGCCAAGGTTAATTTCTTTCACAGTTACCTACTCAATACGGAGAGTAAACTGCAATTGCTGTATTAAAAAAAAAAAAAAAAAAAAAAAAAAACTGTTGGAACACATCAATTAGATCTGCATAGTGACAAGAGCTTCCACATTATAAATGACTGCTAATGCAACACAATTATCTATTTTGGATGGGTCTTATTCTACAGTATACCTGAGGCAAATAGTAAGTCATATTTAATAAAGAAGTAAATACTTCTTCATTCCCACGTCTTTGCGGGTCTGCATTTCTGATCAGTCGTCTTCACTCACATCGGGTCATCCATTCACCTCCAGTCAAGCCCTTCTCCCTAAAATCATCCCCTCATCTATCCATCCATTTCTATCTTGTCTGCCTCTGCCTCACCTTCTGCTAGTCTCTGGTTCAATCACTCTCCTACATACATGCTTCTTGTCTCACCTGGTGACATGTTCAATCATAGTATTTAATCTTCTTTCCCTTACATTCTTTAAAATTTCTCCTACCTTTGCTGTCCCTCTAACTCTTTCATTTATGATTCTATTCAGTAAACTCCTGGTAGAGCATATTCAACTTTAAAAAGAAATGGGAACAATATGGCCTTGAATATTTAATATAACGAGCTGCCAAATACCTCTTTTTAACTGGCCTCTATAATGTGGAGGGATGATAACATTGTAACTCATTATTTTTCTTAATATTTCATTAAAGGTCATCATACAATATAGTAACACCAACGTAACGCTGACGGAGATGGAAAAGGACATAATGTTTGATTGACGCTAATTTCAACTTTAGACAGAAAAATAAAATTAAATTGAAACTAATTCTCAGCTGTGATATTCACATCCGAATATAAAAGACTATCAAAATCCTGAGATTAAACTACATATGAAATATGTCATTTGCAAAAAGTTTAATTAGAAATATTACTATGGATTCTAATTATGAAGGTAACAAGAGAAAATGGCAAGTATTTTACAATCTTTATCTAAAACACCCCACTACTGGCAGACAAACACAGCTTTCTGTCACATCTGGGAAAGTATTTTATTTTTCATTCATTTTTTTTTAATATACGAAGCAAGTCCTTTGAGATGGCTGCGAATATATGCTCCCCATAAATTCCTCGTTTGTCATAAGGAGACCACAGTAGCTCAGTTGTAGAGTATTCGAATCAGGAAGCGA
This sequence comes from Halocaridina rubra, assembly GCA_037179515.1. Lineage (NCBI taxonomy): Eukaryota > Metazoa > Arthropoda > Malacostraca > Decapoda > Atyidae > Halocaridina > Halocaridina rubra. The sequence continues at coordinate 80,758 of JAXCGZ010003831.1, forward strand.
CTACGGGTTCAATCGTACCGTGGGGGATTGGAAAGGGCTTCCAGCCATAATTCCTCATGCTACAATATTTCCGTGTCCACCCCCATTTGAATGGGGTGTAACAGAGTTTAAAAAAAAGGCACATCATAAGCTTCAAATTTAAGAGAAATGAGACCAGGGAGCTGACAATCCCTCCCACCCTGATTTTCTTTTTCTACTAAATAACAGGTTGATGAGGCTGGGCAGAGTAGGTTGAAACCTTCCTACCTATATTTTTTACTATGATTGTGGCAACCCTGTTGGATTCAGCTGCATACGACATCCAATTTAAGAAAAAAATTCCTAAATTAAGGAGACACATTTTAAACTTGTAGGTAATTTTACAGTATCATTTATTGGTGATATAAAGGTGAACCTTATTTAAGAATAAACAAATACTTTAACACTGCAATTTCCAAGACAGCTAAGGCTGCATTAAGTGTTAGAATACGTGATTTATGGGCCCGATTATAAACCTTCCAAACAATATAAAGTGGGCATTGCAATTTCTACCAAGTATAATTTTGGTACTTGTGCATATCATAGTGAAAAACTTATGAAAGCTGTAAAACCTTTCATAAATATGTAACCAGAGGCATTAAAATTCAATCTAAGAAAATTAGATTTCAATTAATATTAATATTATCAGGCTTTGAACACTTTCAAAAGTTACATTCCTTGAACAATGTTCAAAACAATAATACAATTATCAAACCTAACAGGCCAATTGATAAAGTCATAAACAGTAGTTTAATGGTCTTTACACATGGCATTCATTTACCTCAATTTTTCACAATAACATACAAAAAATATATTATCATACACCTATGAAGAGAAGTAAAGAAAAGAATATTTTATTAAAACAGTACGTCATGTCTTCAAATAGAAAATTGTCCTCTCCTTGAAATGCTAAATTAAAAACAGTGCCCCCAAAGGAAACGTAAACAGCTGGAATAATTAGGTCTTCTTTTCATCACTCATGTCAAGATTTTTGTTCTTGCCAGAATGTCAGAATATATGTTTCAACCTCCAAGCAAGGATTATCTCTTTCCCACTCTCAATCTAAAATCTTCCGCTCTATTCCCTTATATAATTCTCTCTTGATTGGAGATAACAACCGCAAAGGTTATGGTAATCTTCAGCATAATCAAGCAACAACAAAAATGTTTTACCATCTCTGCTATAATTTAAAGTGGACAGGTATTCCATTAAGATGGGAATTCTATACCACTTCTAAGCTTATCAAACCACTGATCATAATGTTTCAGGGTCAATTTTATCCCTTATGTTCTATCAGCTTCTTATGGAAATTCAGAATTCTCTTTTATCCATTTCCAAGCATGTGCTTCTCTTCATTTTATTTTATTCATATATTTAGCTTTTGGGACTTCAAGACATATGAGACACAAAAAGTAAACTGAGATTAGGCATTGCAAATGACTTTCAAAGGGAGTAAGTATGTAAGAGAAGTATATACTAAAAAAAAAAAAAAAAAAAAAATCTGGCTTGAAAATTCTGCAAAAAACACAGATATTCCTTGGAATCGAACTCGTTGAAAAAAAAAGCAAATTTTCCCTAATGTTTACATTTTCCTAGGTGGTCCTATTCATACTCTGGACAGTTCTTCCACACCACTGTTGAGAATCTGAAGTACCTTGCATCCTTATACACTATTAAACACACTCTTCCTCCCCTTGTTAACTGATGAAAAAAAAAAAAAAGCTTTATAATTTAATGGACCTCATAATCCGAATCGTAGCGTATGTGAATAATGCCTATTTCTGAATCGGTCCTATGCCAACGAAGACCTCATGAGATGGAGCACTTCCCTTCGGGACTAATATTCCCATCAGCTTTCTCTATTTCTAGAATAACTTTTGTGAATATGTCGCTTACGGCCTGAAAAGAAAAAGGTTAACATTACTGCAGGTTAATTGTAGCCAAAAAGTCCAAAAAGTATTCTTCCCAAGAACCTTCTAAGGGAAAAGAAGCATTTTGGTTTTACTGCTTAAAGATTAATTCTTGCCTCTTTTAGAGAAATTCTCCTATACTGCTAACTTATACCAGCTCAAAAGTATTCTTCCAAAGAACCTTCTAAGAGAAAAGAAGCATTTTGGTTTTACTGCTTAAAGATTAATTCTTGCCTCTTTTAGAGAAATTCTCCTATACTGCTAACTTATACCAGCTCAAAAGTATTCTTCCAAAGAACCTTCTAAGGGAAAAGAAGCATTTTGGTTTTACTGCTTAAAGATTCATTCTTGCCTCTTTTAGAGAAATTCTCCTATACTGCTAACTTATACCAGCTCAAAAGTATTCTTCCAAAGAACCTTCTAAGGGAAAAGAAGCATTTTGGTTTTACTGCTTAAAGATTAATTCTTGCCTCTTTTAGAGAAATTCTCCTATACTGCTAACTTATACCAGCTCAAAATAAAAAATAAAAAATATATCTATAATACATAAACAAAAATTACTTTCATTCTTCTCCTTCAACTGCATCTCTGTCATGCACAAAGGGAGTTGAAGTCTCTCACTAGCCTGTTGGAAGCTAACATATGACGACACCACAATGTTTTATGGTTGAATATTCTTCCTGAAACCAACCCTTTCTATTTAGCCTTGCATGGAACTACCACCAAGATATATTGGGCTTGCAAACATCTGTAAGCAGTGACTTCACTTTGAAGGACAAACTGATAGTGAATTCAATCATCATAAGTCTATAATGAAGAAAAACTCACATTAATTCAATCACTAGTTCCATGATGAAAAATTACTTAAGACTCAGTTACGGTCATATGTAAACATCATGTGCTCATTTATAAGACACTACTTTTGAAAATATCCAAAATGCAATGCATTCATTATATTTGTAGAGAAGTCAAGAAGAATTTTTGAGTTGGCTGGAAATTTGCAGTTATGAACCACTAACTTCACACTGTTTCTTTCCCTTTCAACACCAGAATTGATGTACTCATGTTCTCTTGTCAGAAAGTGGGATTTTTTCTCAATATGTTATTATGAATTTAATACTAAATGCTGTTATAAATGTTTTAGGGAACTTCATGAATGACCCCACATTCATCTTGGGCGTTATGAGTTGATACAGCCATGTGTCGCCCAAATCAGTGGTAACGCGCTGGCTTCGCATTCACGAGGTCGAAAGATCGGTTCCCGTCCAAGACCGAGAGTTTAAGCTGTTTACTGGCAGGAACTGCTCTGGTTGGACACCACAGTGGGGGGTTGGGGCTTGCCCTGGCTGACGAATACCCATTGTATAGAAATGGAAATAAAGTTTGTTTGTTTGTTTGTTTTGTTCATCTTTCATTAAAAACTGTCTTAATTTCAAATATATGGTTCAAGAGCACAAGTAACCACAGTCTACTCTGACACTCAGGCTTTGACAAGCACTAAGAAGACAGCTTTGGAGCAGCAAGTGCGACCCAGATTTATATCCTAGCTTTAATGACTGCTTAGGAGGGTCGAGAGGGCTGATAAGCATAAACTAATCTAAACATCCCAGTCATGTATAGGGTGACTGAGAAGCTGTCTCCACATGCTGGCTAAGGTGTCTGCTCAGAAGGTAATCTTTTGGCTTGTGATGGGAGTCTGAATAAAAAGTACAATGCTCACTAACGTACGTATGTACTCTCTGCCCCATAATAGGTAAAACCATTGAATTTTACCACGATCAGAACTGCAGTCATCATACACGGATGTTAAGGGTTGAGCGCATCTAAAATGTTAAAGACGGTATCCTGAACAGGACAATCTGGCTTCTGTAAGTGCTCGGGAGGCTGTTTTGATAGGTAGGAGCCTGTAGCCTTGTTATTACATCCCAGCTTTGGTGAGCATTCTGAAGGGTCGAATGGCAGGACGAACATAGTCTTGTATTGCCATCCCTGTTCTGGCAGGATATTTGTGGCTGTTGAGCTTACTCTAATCTCCACTACTCAAGTACAACGCATGCCAAAGAGGTATTTTTTTAAGCATGAAACTTGTTTTTAACTTTTATGACAAACCTTCAATGGTATTAAAACACTCAAATGTATACACTAGTATCTCTTATCTTAACTTTTACTTCCTTTTTCAACTATTAAGCAAAACCTTCAACCAGTTATCAAATACAGAACAATAATCTTCAACATCATTGTGAAGGTTGAATGCATCTGGAGTGCTAGCAACAGCAACCTAACATCCTAGCATTACCAGGGGCATATAAGGGTTGATTTTGGAAAAAGAGCGATATCCTGTTTTTGCATCCCAGATACACTGAGTGCTATTCCCCGTTTTGGTCAAAAATCTTACAAGCGTTTCCCTTACAAACGCTTAAATACACTAAGACATGTTAGGTAAACAGGAATGCTTTGTATACTCTATGGTAGCAAACGTACATGCATACAAAGTATCATTCATCTGTGGCCTAAGTTTTTTAAATATGACTACATACCCTGCAAAAGCTAGCAAAGTCACAAGAACTGAACAAAAGAGAACTGTTGACTGCCAAAGGATATACTAATGGTTTATCTTTACGTCTCATATATCTGATGATGCAGTTCTCAAGTACAGAAGCTCCCCTACTTATGAGCATGCACAGATACGAACAAAATCCTACCCATTACATAGTGATGTATTAATGTATGTACTACTGTACTGTACTGCATTATTACTGTATTAAAATTCATTATTACTATATACTTTATGTTTTATGCAGTAGTTAAGTGTGTTTAACTAAGTACTATACAGTACTGTATATGTATGTATTGTACAGTACTTTATTTTACCTAAATACAACTTGCAAGCAATTCTACTTATGAATGGACTTCTGGAACCTAACTCGATCATAAGTTGGAGAGTGTCTATACTATAGAACACCAGACAAGACAGAAAAATAAATAAATAATCACTAATTACTGTCAGTAGTCATATACAAATGACGTACACAAACACAGAAAATCCCAGACAAGGATCAATCACTTTTGTATCGCTTTCAATCTCTTATCTTTCTATTTCTCACCTCATGCTGTTTGGCACTAGTTTCCAAGAAAACTGCCTTCCAAGTTTCTGCAACTTTCCGACCATCCTCTGCACTAACGACTCGTTCCATATGGAGATCATTCTTGTTCCCTACTAATACAATTGGCACTCTGGAAATATAAAATGAAGATAACACCTATATCAAAATAAAGATTTCAAATTTTAAATATAATTTATGATCGCCACTCCCATGTAGGCTTTTCAGTCCGTCAGTGGGATCAATCTAACAATTGATGCTTGAGAAACTGTAGCTCGGGAATTAAGACTGGAGGCCCTTCCTAACACCCTAAGGTGGGCTCCATTGCGGGTCTATCACCTCTCAAGTCCAGCACTCTAACCACTTCACCACTGTGGTCCCTCCAATTGTAAATGTTAATTTATAAATTTTCCTACAGTATATGCAAACATGCAACGGATATAAGAAAACCATATATAGGTAATCAAATACAGAAGAATTGTAAGAAGACTGCATAAAAGGACATGTGCAGTCTATAATAAAAAACAACTAATCCTCAAGGAGCTTGAGGACACTGTCTCCCTTCTGAAAGCATATAATTTACTAATTCTACAGGCCAGGGCAAGGATGGGTAAAAAACACGGCTCAAGCTGAAGTTTTGAAGACCAAAGTTTCCGAGGTATAGAATCATTCATACAGAGGCCCTTGTACCTCAGTGAAGTCCCGTGTTTAAGTTGTGAGACATTTACAGGGCCTTATCTGAGCAAAAGGGGAGGGAGGCATTCAAGAACTCCGTAAACACCGTTTCAGAGACATCGATGTTGAACCCACATAGAGATTTAGCCATAGCTTCTTTACAAGTAGCAATTATTGCAGTTGAAATTTTGGTTCAGTATGGAAATTCCAAGAAATTTAAGACTGTCCTGAGAATTATTCCTTCAGTTCAACACTTCAATGAATATGATAAAGGTGACCAGTCACCCTCTTACTGTTTTGTTATGGATTTAGTTGTAGCATTCAAAAGCATAGATATTCAGTTATGTGATAAGGGTGACCAGTCACCCTCTTACTATTTTGTTATGGATTTCCTTGTGGCATTCAAAAGCATGGAAATTCAGTTATTTTATTACCATATATATGGTAAAAGAGAACAAGTAAGTACTTTATTAAAGTTATCATTAACAATGATAACTTAGTATAAAAATCGAATCAAACAAGACTTCACCCTCCAAAACATCTGTCCACTCTGACAATGTCTGATTACACATGAATGCAATAGCTTTAGTTTAATAAAACACTCAGTATAGCAATAGATCAACCTAAAATGGAGAATGTTATGCAGTTCTAGGCTCCTCACTCTCTATTTTTAATATATATTAGTGTAACTGCAAGACTTAAAACAATAATGCCTGCATTGGGTAGGATTTAAATATGAAAATATGCTTGTTTTAGATTTTTCATGGAGTTAATATGGTAATTCTAAGTCCACAATAAGGAGATTAATTTACAGCAAATGTGTAAAAGCATTGAAAGCACACAAGCATAGATTTTTTTTTTTTAAAGCTCTATCAAGACTTGGAATGGACTTATGAAGCTGTAAATGTTAAAGAGAAAAAGTCTTATTGGAGCTAACAAATATAAGTAGAGTACTATTTTGCTACTGATTCTTAACAAAGCTGTGTCTGCTGAAAGACATAACGAGCTCATTAAGAATTTGAGATACTCTTTATGAATTCAAAGTACAATTAATAATAATGACAATATACTAGTTCAAAACCAAAAGAAAACAGGACTGGTTGTAGGCTACTAGTTCTTTGTTTTGTGGCTTGTATAATATAATAATCATAAGTGAATATACTAAACAAACTGGATACAAATTTGTATAATCCCAAGCCCCAAGCAAATACTTACTAAAACTAATAATAATGTAGAGTAAAATACAACTTACGTCACTTTTCCCATCATGTCAAGAATCTTGTCATAAATGACCTGGACAACCTCAAAAGATTTCTCAGAAGTTATGGAGTAAACCAAAATATAGCCATGAATGTCCACTGAGTAATGGGCGGGAAATATGCTGTACTCGTCCTGACCTGCTGTATCGACTAATTCCAGTCCGTATTCTTGCCCTCTGACCTGCAACAGTAACTGTATGAAAATATATACCTAAAAACATATAAAGTTGTCTCTCAACTTCCATGATTTAAAATACTGAGGTTTTAGCTGTACACTGTTGGAAAATATAAAAAATAATAATTTCATGAAATTTTACCCCTAAAAATACACTAACCAATATCACTTAGATTTTGTTTTTACATAAATTTAAATAGTATGTGGCAAAGTTTAAGTATAGTACAGTAGGTTGTGTCTACATTAAACATGAAGCATAGACACATTTATATAAGGGTTTTGACTATAAGCAATTTTTTACTTGTGGTGGAAGAGATAATTGGAATATCATTATATGGTACATGAATAACTGTACAATCTTCATAACCATAGACACACAGGTTATACAAGTCTCAAAGTATATTAACTGCAAATATTCCACACACATGCTTGTGAAATATGCAAATTATATACATAATTATTCCTTAAAAGCTAATAAAAGCACAGTATTATATACATCTTTACTACTACCAACGATCTTGTCATATATGCAAAAAAAAAATAATAATAATACAATATCTGCAATCGAGACTATGTTCTCAAAAGAGTCAATAATACAAATAAACATTCTGTCAAATATAATATGACCGCAATACATATGTACATGTGTTAACAACACTCATCATACTAGTCAAAATATGTAAATAATAAAAACTGCACAATTACAAGCTTTAGAAATAATATACTGAGCACACACATTTCAATGAAAACATATATCACTTGCAACAGCACACGGGTATGTTCTGACATACGAGTATTCCCTTCCATATACATATTCTAATTTTTTCCCAGATACTTCTACGTCTTATAACCGAGGCACTTCATTCCATATTTAAACAACTCTAACATCACCACCATATGCTATGAAAGGTTCTGATAATAATTTTCTTACTAATATTACCTGTATATACTTACCTTAATTTTCTTTGTAAAAGTATTCTCAATCGTTGGGTCATAGCTATCAACAAAGTGGCCATCTACAAACTGAATGCAGAGAGATGATTTCCCTGTAAAGACAAAGAATATGTAATTTCTACTGAAAACAGGAAAAACATTGTTCATATTTCAAGATTAGTTCACAAAAGGGGAAAAATAAAGAGCTTAGCAATATTAAAGCCATAATCCCTATTACAAGGGAGTGGCTGAGTCAAAGCAAAAAGCAGGACGCATTGCGGGAGGAAAATATCCCACCCAAACATGCAGCAACTTCTCCATTTTGTGGATGAGTTCAATCTGGTGCTTCATGATTACATTCAACAACATGGGTGCTGAACCAATCATGGCCTCATTAATGCGGTCTTTATCTTTCGAGACTTTCAATATGGTAGTGTGCGATAGCTTAATATCACGTGCAATCCCGCTTACCTTCTTCGTGTTGAGATCAGTGGCAGGTGTAGGAGTATAAGACGATGATTTCCTTTATGTACAGTGACTACTAAGACAAACTAAATACAGTTACTGCAATAGCTCCTAATAGTATCAGGAGGACCAGCAGTAACAATGAGTTTCTCACTGGGATGCTAGCACTGACGAGGCAGAAAATTGTCATATGGCCAGTCGGGCATTGCTTACGATGCTAGACATGGTGCAATCACGAAATATGCAGTACATATTTGCAATCGCAGTCAGAAGTCGCATACCTCGTAAGTCATCAACTAATTGCATTATAATATTTTTTCTAACAGGGGGCACTGCCCCACAGCCTCCTCTTAGCTAACTCAAGCAAAAACTACATGAGGCTCCAGTTCCCTCCTTTGCTAATTACATGGGGGCCTGCATATCATAAACTCTTAATTAAGTGTAGGTACCTTCTTTTAAAGATCCAGTAAGGTCTTTATTTCACACCTCCGTGTTGATAGTTGACATCACATATTTTCCAATGCTTTTTTGTGTATTCAATGGTAATACTAGGTTAGGTTAAGGTTAGTCTGGATAGTATAGGGAGGTATGGGGAAATATCCTTTTCAGTTTTAATATAATAATTGGTTGGGCTATGTTAAGGTTATCCACCTGTAGTTAGGACACAAGATGGTAACTGACAATACTTTTTCCAATTTTATTTTTCTTTATCTTTTTGCTGTCCTGCATATTAATTGCATTAGGAAATTTACAGTTGTTCAAAATATTCCCCTACAAGTGAATAACGGACATGATGGTTATCCGCTGGATCGTAATACATTTTCAACATTTTGTATTTGCACTTCCCTTTAATTAACTTTAGGTTCTGAGTTTTTTTCTACCCAAAATTGCAAATTCCCATCCTCACCCCCATTTTTAAGCAAGTGGGATTATAATACGATAATATCAAACTGAAGCATACAATGAAGTTGGACAACGAAATGTGTCGATAGCAAGAAATTTCTACACGAAATGACTGATTTCGGAAATCGGGCCCATTGCAACTAAGCGATTACGCGGTACTTTATAGAACCCCATCAACATCAATTTTATTGAAATTTTATAATTGGAGCTGACTTAATTTGGGGTAAATTTTTAGAAAAGGAGATTATTCTCTTACAATAATAAAACCGCATTTTTATGATAATTTTTATTGTGAAATAAATCTGAACTCCATATCTGGCGCAAAAAACATTTTTGGTGCATCCTAACCAAACCTATCATAGGGGAATGCGTCTGGCCTAACCAGGGGCTCTGCCCCTGGAATCCTTTGTAGTTATATTTTCCCTAACCAGGGGCTATGCCCCCTGGACCCCCCAAAGGGAAACATAATTTTTTTGAGCCAGAAATGGAGTTCAGATTCGTTTATTTCACAATGAAAACTATCAGTACGAGAATAATCCCCTCTTCTAAAACAATACCTAAAATGGAGGTAAGAATTGTATTTTTCCTAAGAATTTTTATGTGTTTTGAATGAAAGTGACGTTGGAAAAGACAAATAAATATGAGAAATATTACGTTATAACACTTTAAGAATGGTTTTTGATGTTTATGAATGACTGTGACTTACTAACTTGTCCCAAAGTACTATATTTTTTGGCTTTGGTTAGGTTAGCATATACAGTATTTCCCGACGGTTTTTAAGGTAACAATTATTAAAAAAAAAAAACAAATCCATAAGATAATTCTACCATTCATCTCCAAACTGAGAAGGGTGCAACTGTAAAAATTTACCAGGATTTTTACATGGGAAAAATATTAAAATAAAACTACATTACAATTACTATTACCTCAATTTCACATCCATAATAAACCTAATTAAAATAAACCGAGGTATATCTTTACTTTCACACCCCAATGAATTAAATGACGCAAAGCACTGATAATAATATAAAACACATTGAAATAATATAATAATAATAATAATAATAATAATAATAATAATAATAATAATAATAATAATAATAATAATTTATACTTACCAACACTTCTGTAGCCCATCACGGCTACTTTCCTATTCTTTGACGGCATAACTAAAAATATATATATATATAAAGGCGAGCAATATATGTACTTTCAACACATATACGAGTAAAATTACATATAATAATTGATACTATTGTAAAATTACTTAAATAAACGAGGACAAAATCTTCCCTGTCTTTTAAGCAACTTATTTAAGTAACTTAATTTTCAGTCTGTCTGTAAGTATCTCACACTACAAGTCCACTTTTGGTCCAACTTAACACTTATTACGGCAATAATAAAGTGCAATTTTCAAATCACATAATTAATAAATCGCACAGACGAGTTAAATAAAGAAAAATTCATTTGACAATTAATCATTTGCACTCCAGCCAGTAATAACTAGTAGACGACGCCATCTGGGATAAACAAGAATAAAAATAAATAAAAAAAATAAATCATATGTTTTATCATTTATCTAAATGGTGAATTTTAATGAAAATAAAATTGAATTATAAATTACACAATATTTAGTAATGAATTTTGTCTTAGCTATAAATAAATAAAATAAATATATTTATTATTGTTACAGTATATCTCAGATGTGGGCCAAATCAGCTGACTCTACAAGCTGATAATCCCGCCATTAATTAACCAAAAATATTTACGTTTTTATCATATAACATACACACACAAATACATAGATGAATAATGAATAAATATATAAGTAAATAAAAATGAATAAATAAATAAATATACCAGTAATACCAGAATACTTATATAAACTTGAAGTGTTTAATACTTATATAATCATGTGTCATTATATATAAGGCTCTAAAAACAAAAAAATTAGACATTTGAATATTTACGTTTTTATATAATAATATACATATAAAAGAATAAATAGATAAATATGTTAATTCGTAATTGTGCTGTAAAATGAAGAAAAAATTATTATCAAAGCTTAAAATACAGTATTTTAAATTTATGTAATCATTTATATAATAGTGGTAAGACTATAAAGCAATTATATATATATATATATATATATATATATATATATATATATATATATATATATATATATATATATATATATATATATATATATATATATATATATATATATATATATATATATATATATATATATATATATACATATATATATATATATATATATATATATATATATATATATATATATATATATATATATATATATATATATATATATATATATGTATATATATATATATATATATATATATATATATATATATATATATATATATATATATATATATATGGTTCTTTTCATCTCGATAGACGCTTAAAACAGCTGGTAGCGTTGGTAATTAACTAGGCTAAAGACAATCAAAAAGTGTCTAGCCCATTTTACACTTCCCTCTCTCGACACAGCTTTGCAGTAGCTGCCAAAGGATGGTTTAGAGCACTGCTCCCCATAGACTGCCTCCGGGCCTCTTCCTACAGATTTTATCTCAGGAGATTCCAAGATGCTGGAAACAAGCAAATGCGATACCTATCTTCAAAAAGGGAAGAAGGGATACGGCTCTAAACTACAGACCAGTTTCTTTGACCAGCATAGTTTGCTAAGTTATGGAGAAACTACTAAGGAAACATATCTCTCTTCACTTGGAATCCTTCAAATGTTTGTCAGTGAGATAACATGGCTTCAAAGAAGGTAAATCAACAGTAACAAACTTATTAGAATTTTATGATGAGGTAAGCCGAATCTTACAGGAAAGAGAGGGCTGGGCAGATTGCATATTCCTAGACTTCCAGAAAGCATTTGATACTGTTCCACATGGGAGACTTATTAAGAAGCTGCAAGCAATGGCTAGAGTAGTTGGAAATGTCTTGGAATGGATAAAAACATTCTTAGAAGGAAGGGAACAGAGGGTTAGAGTAAGACACTCAGTGTCTGAAGGGAGAAAAATTAGTAGTGGAGTTCCACAGGGTTCAGTTTTAGGACCACTTTTGTTCCTTGTATATGTAAATGACCTACCAGAGTCTGTAAATTCATTCATGAATATGTTTGCAGATGATGCAAAGATTGTGAAGAAAGTAAGAAACGAGAACAATGGTAGAGAACTTCAGGAAGATCTAAATGGTCTGCATGAGTGGTCAGAAAAGTGGGTAATGAAATTCAATACTTCAAAATGTAAGGTAATGAGAATGGGTACAATTGCAAGAAGGTCCAAGCTCGACTACTCGATGGTAGTAGTACAACTTCAAGAGACGGAAAATGAGATCTAGGAGTAAACATGCTGGCAGATTTGTATCCAGAAATACATATAAATGGCTTAGTAAGGGCAGCATATGCTTTCTTATTAAATGCAAGGGTAGTCTTCAGGCACATGGACAAGGAAATGTTCAGAAATATTTATGTAACGTAGGTGAGATCAAAACTTGAATATGCAGCCCCCTTTTGGAATCCGCACTTGAAAAAGCACATAGCAAAGCTTGAAAAAGCTCAAAGACATGCCACGAAACTGGTGCCAGAAATATGCACTCTCAGTTATGATGAGAGGCTAAGGGAATTAGACTTACCATCACTCGAAGCTAGAAGATTGAGGGGGAGGATATGGTGACAGTCTTTAAATTCCTTCATGGTTATGATAGAGTGGATAGGGATCGATATTTTGATATGGCATGCTCTAGAACTAGAGGTCATAGTTTGAAGTTCGCAAGATAACTTCTTTGCAGGATGTAAGGAAGTACCTTTTCAGTGTAAGAGTAGTTGATAATTGGAATTCGCCAAGCGAGGAGGTAGTTAATGCTAACTCAATCCATAGTTTTAAGGACAGGTATGATAAGTATCACTAAGTATAAAATGGAACCGATCAGGAGACGGGGCTCTTTCCCGTAAGCACAATTAGGTAATCACAATTAGGTAATTACACTCGTGTGTGTGCCTGCAGAACAGGAGGAGAAGAATTTTGGATTCATGTCGTTTTGGATAACTTTATACTTTATCAAATGAGTTATTTGATTATAGTCCATGGAGCTTATGCATAATATTTTTATATACATTCATTACGTGACACGGGCCAAAGGGATTTCTCGCATCTGCTAGCTTAGCGAACTGTGATGGATGGGTGTAGGGGGGGTTGCCATGTGATAAAGTGGTGGGTGTACACCAGCTGCGGCTGTCGGTCCTCACTGTAAAATATGCTTGCCCGCCTACCTTGTGTGTGACCCAAGCAGGGTGGTAGGGAGGAAATGTGGTAACCCTTTATCCAAGAAGCTAAGAGGAGTAGTTGAGATATATGTAGATCGTGGTGAATGTGTGTTTCTCGGCTCGGCCACCCCTCTTACATGGGGGAACAGGGCATGTATATGTATGTATAGAATCTATTTATTATCACTATTGTAAAGTCTTCAGGATTTTCTTCTGAAGGCCTCAAGGAACACTGCCTCTGTCCATTGTTTAACTTTCATTGTAGACAATGGTATAGTGCAGGGGTCGGCAACCTACGGCACGCGTGCCATACTTGGCACGCCAAGCAATTTCCAATGGCACTCAGCCGCATCACGCGTCAGTTCTCAAAATTTAACAAAGTGTTCGTTAGGTCACATGTCATTTCCTTGATTCTTTCTACTTTGTAGCAATTGAGGTAAGTATATATTGTTTAAAAAATATATATATTGACCTTGACTTGTATAAAAATACGTATGCTGTTGGCACACTGAATGATTTAAAACCCTAAGTCGGCACATATTTAGCAAAAGGTTGCCAACCCCTGGTACAGTGTCCAGCTCCTGCACATTAGTGAGTCGATAAATATAGTAGTACCGACGCATTCCCTATCTGATTTTTACACTTACCTGTGAATCTTTTTATATATTCAGTTCTTTATTAATTTAATAATTTCGCTCTTTATTTGTCACAGTTAGCCTCCAGTTGGGGATGGACACACACGGATGGAGGCTGGGGAATTAAGGCTGGATGCTCTTCGTAACGCCCTGCCGCGGGCCCGAACATGAGTCTGTCACCTCTCGACATCGAGCACACTACCCCTAAGGTATTCCCCTTATTGACAGTGTGTCCGTTACCTTAAGTGAATGCCCTTTCTAACCTCAGTCTATTGCGAGTCTCAAACTAATCACCTGAAAATCAGTGTTTCTTAGTTTACCCAATTCTTCCATCTCTGTCTTTAATGTGTTGATTTGTTTGTTACCTCTGAGGATGAGTATATGCTCGAAAGCACTATTGTTTTCCCCCTCGAATCAAAATCAGCTTATATATATATATATATATATATATATATATATATATATATATATATATATATATATATATATATATATATATATATATATATATATATATATATATATATATATATATAATTTTAGTTGCAATTAAATATAATCGGTCTTCTATCTATGATATACATCGTAAACATAAGTAAATCCATATTTATCCTCAGGTGAGTTGAAAAGTATATAATCCTTTATTTTTTTCCTCACATGCGACACTTAATATATTCCAAATCAATCAAATAAAATAGTACCCAAATAGCGCATATTCTAATTAACCATTTTTAAGTAATTGCTGTAGATATAAATGAAAATAAAAGCATAGGTCTTGGAGGGAAATTAAATTGTAGTGAGAATGGACTGGCATAGTTTATTTTAAATATATGTTATTTCAGTTAAATGGATAAATTTAATTACATAGAGATACTTTGCATTACACTTGGAAAGAGCCATGTTAACCTATATACTTTACAGAGTGGATTAAGACATGGTAGCTATAAGGAAAGTGTGCTAAACCCAAGTTCTTTGCTAGTCATGTCATTGGGGGTCTTGAAAATTCACATGCTGTTTATTGTTTAGAAAACTTCGCATCCAGATTGTATATTTAACGGACTTTTTCCATGCCCTGTGTTGAAGTGGATGGAAAAGTGCTTCCATATGCTGGGGTATAGCCTTGTCTCTCAGGGTTTGAAAAGGGAGCCATAGCTCCACGTCCCACAAAGGCATACTGGAGTTCCTCAAGGGTCCTTCCTCGACTTTCTGGCAAGAAGAAGAACGCCACAATGGAGAGCAGAATGTGGAAGGATCCAAAAGCCATCACGGCATCCTCAAGACCGATAGCTGTGGTGAGGTCAGGAAAGATCTGGAAATAAAAAATGGTGCTGATGTTGGTATCTTTCTTAATGTCTCTTGAGCAGAAATTGCACTGCTTTAGGTCTTTTTTTTTTCTTCTCAAGAGTATCTTAATATTGTATCGTTATTTTAGGTTATTTTAATGTTTGTACCATCCTTGAAAGATTTATAGAAAGTTTGTGTTGTGATCTCTTGTAAAAGCTACTATGACAATGAACATCGAAGGTCTTGACCAATGACTACATTGACGCTAGTACCAATATTTCTTCTCATTTCTCTCTCGGGTGTTTTGTGGCAAGAAGAGAAATTCATGGGGGAGTGACTGTCCACTCTCTACTCCTATATACCTTTCTGGACATATCCAGGTAGAGCTAGCGAATTAAGCAAAATCGTAAGGAAATGAGCTAGAAAAATGTGTTTATCTAGAAGTAAAGATTTTTTGAGTGTCGATACATGCATATATAATGTCCCTAATCCCCTCTGTAAAGGGGGAAGGAACAAAACACATACTTATTCACCAAAATACTCATTCCTCCCGTCTCTCACACCTTGGCTCTTTGGGGATAAGATATGGATAGTATAAATGTACAAATAAAACTACTTTGGAGCTTCTGTAACTTGGCAGACAAAAGACTGGTTTGCCATGCTAAAAAAGACCCAAATTCGCACTCCCTTTCACTCTATGGGGTAGAAGTTTATCTCTCTCTTAGTCACGTATGGAAGTTATTTATTTATTACTGGTCCTGCTTCCTCTCCTGGTCTCTGCCAAATCACTAGGCATAATAATTGCACCAGCAAACAAGACAGATCAATGCTGGAAGCATTTACACCACGAACTCAATCCCTAGAATGGACATTCATTTGCCTTTTCTGCACCTCAGTATGATAAAGAGTTAATAACTAAATAATAATGAATAAAACGTCTCTAAAATCCCTGATTGTGGACTTACTTGTGTGATAACAAAGAGCAAAATAACGAAGACACCAGTGGCAATAGATGCTCCGATAGAACGAACAGGGGTGGGCAGCAGCTCTCCTAACAGAATCCATGGAACTGGACCCACGCCTAGGCCGAAGGATGCAACATATACCATCACTGCAGTCAGGGGCACCCAGCCCAATCCTACACCTTGTGTATAGAGAATGCCACCTAATGGAAGATTAGAAATCAAGATAAAATGTGAATTTCAGTGGTTTTCTCCATGTCAGGTAGTATTAAAAGTGTGAATATGTACTTACAGTTGAGTCAAGGAACCATATTTCTTATTTCTCCGTATCCTGGTCTCACTTCTTTTCTTAGCTCACTTAAACTTAGTATTTCATGACTGATTTTATTTATGTCCAGTAATGATTTTAGCACTATGGCTTAATATCTTCATAATCTTTTTAAAACATATGGAAGGATATTTTAAAGTAAGAATATCTGATAAGAGGAATTCTCTAAGCAAAAAAAACTGTCTGTGCTAAAATCATTCATCTTCTTCGTCTATATCTTTTCCCACTTTTATGTGGGGTCGATGTTTTCGAAGAAGAAGGATGATTTTAACTGAAAAAAACTGTCAGTGCTAATATCATTCTTCTTCTTCGAAAACATCGACCCCACATAAAAGTGGGAAAAGATGTAGATGAAGAAGAAGAATGGTTTTAGCACTGACAGGGTTTTTTTTTTTTTTTTTTTTTTTTTTTTTTTTTTTTTTTTTTTTTAGAATTCCTCTTATCGGTTATTCTTACTCTAAAATATCCTTCCCTATGTCTTAAAAAGATTATGAAGATGTTAAGCCATAGAATCCGTATTGTAAAGAATGTCATATTTGTATGACTGAAATTGGGTTTTCATGTTCTAAGGAATGCCACCAACCATGCAAGATCCCCATAAACAGTAGTTACTTAGACAATGGCCGCCATTCCCTTGAAAGAGAGATGGCTGAGTCAAAGCACACAGTTTTACCAGAAACTAATATAGCTCAATCACTCCTCATAGCTCCTTGGGGATATAAAAAAAACCTTGTTTATTAAGATCCAAACATAGGATTCCTAATATTCATACTCTGGATTCAAAATTGCAACTTATACTAGCTTAGGCCGCTTTTACACCAAAGTGGCACGTCGCACGTGCCATGACACGTGGCATGCCACGTGCGATGTGCCACTTTGGTGTGAAAGCAGCCTTAGTCTCATACTGCATATAGAAAATATTGGCGATGTATAGATAATTAGTAGTTAAATTAATAACCAAGTAACAAGTAATTAATATACTAAGTAATGTAAGTAAGTAACCGTGTATGTTAGTAAACAATTAACAGATCAAATAACTAATTAACTAGATAACTATAAAGTAAGCAACCAAGTAAGTAAATGATCTGGTTTTACGTCACGGACTCCCTTTTCTGTTAGGGGCTCGGATGGTACCTTCTTTTGAAGGACTTTTGTTTTGGCAGTGTGATCGTTACTCTGAGTACATGCCCTTGTTTACCTCAGACCGTGGCAGGTTTCAAACCGACGACCTGACGATTCAAAGTCACGTGAACTGTCACCCGACCACAACCAAATAAGTAGAGAAATAAATAAATAAATAAATAAATAAATAAATAAATAAATAAATATAAATATATAAATAAAGCCATGAAAAAAACCGTTTGTGCAAACCTGTGATGTACATGGAGAGGCCACACACAAGAGCAGAGAAAATGAGGAGGGGGCGCCGCCCAACCTTGTCAATGGTGCAGGCTGATATGAAGGTGAAGACAAGTCTGCACACGCCCACCAGGACGGAACACGTGAATGGATCAAGCGTGACGCCCGCATTCTCAAAGAAATAGACAGCATACATGAAGATGACCATGGCGCCTCCCAGCTCACGAAGGATGAAAATACTTGTGACTAAGATCACAGGTCGGTAGTTTCCTGGGTCCTTCAGGGCACGGATCTATTTCAGATAAAAGGGAAAAAGGAAGCTCCTGAAGAATTGAGGACTTAACTTTTTATCAGCAGCGAAGAAAGGTAAGATTAGGTTAGGTTAGGTTGGAAATTGAGCTTAACCTAACTTAACCTAACCTAACCTTTCTTTGCTGTTGATAATCTGCAGGTCCAAAATTTTCAGTAGCGTCGGGAAAATTATGGATGCTACTCTGGAGGTAGCTCATGCACATTATCTGATCTATAGAACCACTTTCATGATCGGTTTTACGTCACGGACTCACTTTTCTACTATGGGCCTCCTTGCGAAGGAATTTGGTTTTGGCAAGTGCAACCGTTACCTTGAGTGAATGCCCTTTCTAGCCTCAGAATGTGGCGGGCCTCGAACCCACGACCTGAAAAATTCAACTTGCTGGTTATAAATAGGTGGAATTTTCCCCTGGAATATCTCTAGTCGGCTCTTATGACATGCTGGGAATATGAAGGTGGAATTTTTCCCTTGGAATAGTCCTTTAGTCGACTCTTATGACACACTAGGAATACAAAGGTGGAATTTTTCATCTAGAATATTCCTTTTGTCGGCTCTTATGACACACTGGGAATACGAAGTTGGGTTTGTTGCCCCTGGAATATCCCTATAGTGGTCTCTTTTGACACTTCGGGAAGACAGGTGGAATTTTTGCCCCTGGAATATCCCTTTCGTTGGTTCTTATCACACGCTGGGAATACGAAGGTGGCATTTTTTCCATGGAATATCCCTTTAGTTTTTACGACAAGCTGGGAATATAAGACGGGAATAATCTTTTCCTCTACAACCTGGAATATTTCTTTAGTTATTTCTCATTGCACTCAGGGAATGTGATGGTGGTATTTTCTTTCCCTTATCAACCGGAATATTCCATCATCCATATCAACTGGAATATCTATTTAGTTGGTTTATGCCATCTAGAATAATAATTCAGTGGGCATTTATGGCATCCAGGGATTATAGAAGTGGAATATTTGTTCAACTACCATCTGGAATATCTCTATAAATCGGTTCTGACAAAATTTAACTATCACGAAGATGGACTCTTTTTTCCACCCCAACTTACCTGTTTCATTATGGAGCCATTTCTTTGTTGCTCCGTCAGAGAATCTCGGATGGAGTTGAGCTCTGCATCAACGTCATGTTCAGGGGCTCTTAACTTCATTAAAGCTCTGAAAAAAGAAAAAGAAAAAATACATATAAGCGCATTTCTCTTTATGTTTTAAGAGAAGGAAATATATACAATGATAAACTTGCTGGAATTTTATGATGAGGTAGCCCTTATCTTACCATGGTTGTTTTGTTGTTTTAGATTCTCCACCCACGGATGGGTGGAACGGGTCATGGAGGACCCATAGGCTTACCATGGTAAAAATGCTGGACAGATTGCATATTCTCAGAATTTAGGAAGACCTGTGTGACAGTTTTATAAGCGAGTTTCATTGGAAATATGCAAGTAATGGACATATATTGACGGCAATGTCTTGAAGTGGAATTAGATTTACTTAGAAGGAAGAGAACACTCGGGCAGAATAAGAAATGTACTGGCTGACTGAAGGAAAGTTAGCAGTAGGGTTCTGCAGGCTTCAAATTAAAGATCACATCTGCTCCATATATGTAAACGATCTGCTAGTCTGTAAATGACTCTTTGAATATGCTTGCAGGCATTCAGAAATTGTGTAGAGATTAAAGTTCGAAAACAGTGGCAGAAAATTCCAGGAAAGCTTTAACAGCCTCCACAAGTGGACAGACAAGTGGGTAATGTGAGCCAATACTTCAAAAAAATGCAGTAATGAGAGTGAGTAAGAGTAAAACATGACTCATAGTTAGGTTTACAAGAGCGGGGGAGGAACTTCAAGAGTCTGAGAATGTAAGAGATATATTGGTAAATTTGTTTCAGAAACTTTATATAAATGGGATAGTAAAGGCAGCATAAACTTTTATGGAAAATATAATGGTGGTTTTCAGGATTATAGACAGAGAAATATTATGAAATATTTTCATGATTTATTTGGGACCTTAGCTTGAATATAGGTCACTCTTTTTGAATCTCTATTCCGAAATGCACACCAACAAACTGGAGAAATTTCAGAGACATGCTACGAAGTTAGTGAAAGAAATGCTAAATTCAGTTATATTGGAATGCTGACGGAGATAGAATTACCACTACTTGAAGCTAGGATAGAGAGAGATGGGGTATGATAATGACTTCAGGCATATTTTACGCGGCATGTGGAGATACCAACCTTAGGGCTTGCTTCTCTTTGCCATTTTTGAGTAGCCAGTAAGGTGATTCTGGAACAAATAAAACAGCAGCATTGACAGGAAAGAGGAGGACACCACATATAAGGGTGGCACTCTGCCAGTCCAAAAATCGTGCCATGATGTACATCAGTAGCATTCCAATGCTCACCATGATCTCTGGTAAGGCTGACAGAAGACCACGCACATCAGCCGTGCACATCTCAGCAATCAGAGGCTGTAATAAAGATCACACATATTGAATGTCCAAGAAAAAAAAATGATCGGAGGGCTTGAAACCAGTTAAAAAATATAAGTTACCCCTTAATAGGCAGATATTTGTATGATAATCCATGATTATACGGTTTTTCTCCTTTCTTAATATACAGCAAATTTTTGCAAAAAAAAAAAAAAAAAAAAAAAAAAAAAATATATATATATATATATATATATATATATATATATATATATATATATATATATATATATATATATATATATATATATATATATGTCAAACAACTTTAGAGCCATTACTAGAAATTTTTAAGCTTATAACTCAATAGCTAAAACTATATGCACATCCTCATCTTAAGCATCAGACGTTAAATAACATCATTATGTTCATTAGTGTATGTATTATTTAAATGTTGGCTTAAAAGTGGATATTACCTGTATGATTGTAGTTAGCATGAAACCTACGCCACCTGTTGTGATCCTGCCAATGTATATCCATGGCAATGCTTCTGTAGCGGCCATGAGGACCCAACCAATTGCTGCTGGCAGCAAAATAAAACTCACCACACGACATGGACCAACACTTTCCACAAGAACGCCGGTGAAGAGCGTGGAAAACATAGCTGCGATCCCCGAGCTTGAGACTGAAATGACGCATAGCATTAGGTTACAGGGTGATGTAAAGTTAGCAAAGTGCTCAAGATAATCTTAGTGGTAATAAAATCTTCCTGAAGTGTGGAGTCTTTTCTGTGAACATGGGAACACTTTCATGACAAGATTTATCCCTCTGATAAGTAAGCTAAATGGGTATGGTCAATAACATCTAAAAAAAATTAGAAGCCCTTCAAGATATATAAAGGGATTTTTTCTTTATGTGCTCTCAATTATTAACAGTCCATATATGCTGGCTAGATCTTGTCAAAATAGCTATGATATTTAGTACTGCAATATTTTTAGTAATTCCTAAACCTCTATTTCATCCGCTGACTTGTGTCTTGAGAAGCCACAGAGGAGATAGATGTGTTTGCAAAAATTATAATCATATTTCAATGTACCAGGATTCTGTTTCGAGCTAAGGAACCCAAAAGACAAAGAAAAAGGACCAGGGAGTTTACAATATAGAATTAAATTAAGAAAGTTTGATGTACAATGAGTATTGTAATACTGACTAATGATACACTAAGCCTTGTGATTCACAACAAGACACGTTGGCTTTTCACAAAGAGGTCGTGATCTCAGAGCTGTTCTGAAGATTTGCCAGTCCAGGTCGGTGTGAGATACACTGAGACTGAGTTAGTTATTTTCTTTTAGGATTCATTCTAGTATCATCTTTTAGGAAACATTATATTGTAATGTTTCGATGTAATAGCTATTTAAAATTCCTTCTTTCCTTTGTCTGTCTTACTGCTTGCATGTGTGTTTAGTAGTCTGTCTGTCTGGTCACAATAACAAGCTCAAATCATTGAAAAATGGAACCAATGTATGAAGGATCCTAAAAAATGTCATTTTAAATTGAAGAAATGCTGTATTCAGCATTACTTTTTAATACTTATTTTAATGATTTATCATATTTTATTATTTCATATTTCATAATTTCATAGCATTCCGTTTACTGATATTATGCACTATGACCACAAGGCAAGCTTAGCCTAAACAACTACAGTTTTTCAGGTAACACCACCTGATAAAATTGTATATTGTCCTGGAGTCCTGGACTATTAAGAATACAGTCTTTGACCATAACTCTCACCTAACCATTGTTGATCATCTTGCGTTATATTAAGTAGCACTGAATTAGGATCTTCCATTATTCTCGACACCTCTACCGACCATCCTACTACACATCCTGTACAAATGACGGTTGTGACCAGAACGCAAGTTATTGCTATCTGTTTTGAGTAGAGAATGAAAGGCACGTTAACATGCAAATTTTGTACAAAATTAGCCAAAACCAAGTATTTATATATTTTTTATTGTATAGAGTAAAATTTTCACGATCATGTAGCTCAGTGATATATGTTTTGAATATAAAAAATGCCTAGAGGGCTAGGATACATTCTTTACAAAACATCTTTTTTACACAATAAAATGAGACAATTATTTCAAGTATTGCTAGCCGTGGTGATTAAGAAATGTACTGAAAGTCAGATTGCAGGCTATATACTGACATTACTCTGTTTCATTTCAGTTATATGTAGTGACTTTTCTCTCGATTTTGTCAATGCCATAAAAGAAATAAAACGTCATGTACTGTACCTGTCGCCATCTGTAGATGAACCAGGTTCGGAACGTCATTTCAATCCAGTTTTTTTTTTTTTTTTATACTTCTGAGTATTCGTCAACAACCAGGCCTACTCTACGTGTAACTAAATTTGTGTACTCCTTTTTAGCGATAACCAGTTCTGATCCATTCGTAATCTGTAAGAGAGAAGGTTAATACTTGTTTTTGTGACTAAATACACTTGGAAACTATTTATATATTGCATCTCATACATTAATATGGGCAAAATACGGCTTGAGGAAGATGAATTTCGGCAAAAAGTTCCTAGCAGCCTTGAAAGATAGCCCAAGTTGACTGCAAGGAACTTATGCAGAAATTCATCTCTGGCAAGGGATGTTACCTCTATGGGAGAAGTTCTCTCTGTACACTCTTAGATGGTGATATTTGAGCCGAAGTGTCTTGTGCATTGCATAGATTATACATCTTGTCTAATACTATACTATTTTGTTAAGTAACCAAAAATATATCTTCAACTCTCTCTCTCTCATATATATATATATATATATATATATATATATATATATATATATATATATATATATATATATATATATATATATATATATATATATATATATATATATACACATACACTATATATACATATATATATATATATATATATATATATATATATATATATATATATATATATATATATATATATATATATATATATATATATATGATTACCTAATTGTGTTTACGGGAAAGAGCCCAAAGCTCGTATCTTCCCGTCTCCTGATCGCTTCCATTTTATACTTAGTCATACTTATCATACCTGTCCTTAAAACTATGGATTGAGATAGCATTAACTACCTCCTCGCTTAGCCAATTCCAATTATCAACTACTCTTACACAGAAAAAGTATTTCCTTACATCCTGCAAACAAGTTTTCTTACGAAGCTTCAAACTATGACCTCTAGTTCTAGAGCCAGCCATATCAAAATATCGATCCCTATCCACTCTATCATAACCATGAAGGAATTTAAAGACTGTCACCATATCCCCCCTCACTCTTCTAACTTCGAGTGATGGTAAGTCTAATTCCCTCAGCCTCTCATCATAACTGAGATTGCGTATTTCTGGCACCAGTTTCGTGGCATGTCTTTGAACTTTTTCAAGCTTAGCTATGTGCTTTTTCAAGTGCGGATTCCAAAAGGGGGCTGCATATTCGAGTTTTGGCCTCACGTAGGTTACATAAATATTTCTGAACATTTCCTTGTCCATGTGCCTGAAGGCTACCCTTACATTTGATAAGAATGCATATGCTGCCCTTACTATGCCATTTATATGTATTTCTGGAGACAAATCTGCCAGTATGTTTACCTCCAGATCTCTCTCATTTTCTGTCTCTTGAAGTTGTACTCCAGCCACCGAGTAGTCAAGCTTGGGCCTTCTTGCACTTGTACCCATTCTCATTACCTTACATTTTGAAGTATTGAATTTCATTAGCCACTTTTCTGACCACTCATGCAGATTATTTAGATCCTCCTGAAGTTCTCTACCATTGTTCTCGTTTTTTATTTTCTTCATAATCTTTGCATCATCTGCAAACATATTCATGAATGAATTTACAGACTCTGGTAGGTCATTTACATATACAAGGAACAAAAGTGGCCCTAAAACTGAACCCTGTGGAACTCCACTACTAACTCTTCTCCATTCAGACACTGAGTGTCTTACTCTAAAACTTTGTTCCCTTCCTTCTAAGTAAGTTTTTATCCATTCCAAAACATTTCCACCTATTCTAGCCATTGATTGCAGCTTCCTAATAAGTCTCCCATGTGGAACAGTGTCAAACGCTTTCTGGAAGTCTAGGAATACGCAATCTGCCCAGCCCTCTCTTTCCTGTAAGATTTGGCTTACCTCATCATAAAATTCTAATAAGTTTGTTACTGTTGATCTACCTTCTCTGAAGCCATGTTGCCTCACTGACAAAAAGTTGAAGGATTCCAAGTGAAGAGAGATATGTTTCCTTAGTAGTTTCTCCATAACTTTGCAAACTATGCTGGTCAAGGAAAGTGGTCTATAGTTCAGAGCCGTATCCCTCCTTCCCTTTTTGAAGATAGGTATCATATTTGCTTGTTTCCAGCATCTTGGAATCTCCCCCGACTCCAGTGACTCCTTAAATATGATACTTAGTGCCATTGATATTGTGTTTGCGCATTTTTTAAGCACATGAGGGGATATGTCATCAGGACCTGTAGCTTTATGAACATCTAAATCCATCAGCGCTTTGCATACCTCTGTGGCTGTAAGGTTGATGTTCTCTAATACCGGCCCTTGAGCTTCTATCACTGCAATCTGAGGGGGTGGGGTATTTTCTACTGTAAATACTGACTGAAACTCCTTGTTCAATTCTTTGCAGATCTCTTCATCCGTCTCAGTGAAGCTTCCATCCGCTCTCTTTAGCCTTAAAACCTGTTCTTTTACCTTCAGTTTTCCTCTGATGTGGAAAAGCTTGGGATTTTCTTTAGCCTTCCTGGTGATGTCCCTCTCATAGTCTCTCTCTGCCTCTCTCCTTTTACTTAGGTAGTCATTTCTTGCTCTTTTGTAGGTTTGCCAGGCATTTATGTTTTTTCTCCTCCTATACCTTTTCCAGCATTTGTCTCTCCACTCCTTAGCTCTTTTACACCCATTATTGAACCATTTCTCTCTGGCATGAATTACACCTACTTTGGTGACAGGTATGCAGCAATCTACTATCTTCCCATATTTCTCACAAAAGATGTCATACATTTCTTGTACAGATTTGTTGTAAAATAAGGTTCTCCAGTCAATAACTGCAAAAAGCTCATTCATTTTGATGTAATCTCCTTTCGGATAGTTCCTCCTCATGTCCTCAGTGCCTCTACTCTCAGGAAGAATATCTTCAATGATATACTCCATCAACAACACACAGTGGTCACTCTTTCCAATTGGTGGTTCATACTCAATTTTTTCAATATCCAACACATTATCTGTGAACACTAGATCAAGTAGTGATGGCTCATCCCCACCCCTGGCCCTTGTTGGTTCCATTACATGTTGGTGTAGGAAATTCCCTTGTATGCAATCTAGGAATCTTGCCCCGAATGAGTCCTCACCACTGTGTGGGTCAAGATTTATCCAATCTATCTCTTTATGATTAAAGTCTCCCATAATCAAAATCCTACATTTTTTTTTTCCCGTGCCATGTTAACAACTGAGTTTATGACTTCAATAGTACCTATATGACTTTCCTCATAAACTTCAAGCCTATTTTGGTTTCTTGGTGGGTTGTATACAACAGTTATTATAATGCTCTCTGACCCAGTATTTATGCGAGCAACAAGAAATTCCTTGAACTCACTTTCTATAGCCAAGTTTATTTCTTCAACTTGAATCCTTTCACTTATGAGCAGTGCTATCCCTCCACCAGTCCTCTCAGATCTTTCAACCCTTAGTATTCTGAAGCCCTTAGGAAAAACTGTGACACTGTTTATGTCCTCACCCAACTTAGTCTCTGTAATTGCTACTATATCTGCCTTACTGTTGTGAATTCTATCTTTTAATTCTACTGCCTTACCAGCTAATCCATCAGCACTTGTGTATAACAATCTTAATGTATGTGTATGTATGCCAACTGACAAAAAAAAAAAAAGCTTTAGTACACAACCAGTCTAGCAGGTCATTTGTTTTACAACATTTTTTAACACTCAGAGATAAAATGATGTTATAAAACTATAGTGAATTAGCTACAGTTGGAAATAAGTCTCTTTTGATGATATATTCATGGACAAGATCCAGAATCCAAACTCCAGCATTAGGATAATTAATGGATATATATTTCAATTATATATTACCAAGAGGCCTATCATCCCATGTTGAATTATAGGCCCGATTTCTTAAACAGTGTAAACCTAGGATACCATATTGTTAGTTAGCTAGACACACACAAATGGATTTCATAAACGCATCTGACGCGGTTCTGTGTGGCTAGGATCCCGTACGGGATGCTAGCCATACACAGAACCGCGTCAAATGCTTTATGAAATCCATTTGCGTGTGTCTAGCTAACTAACAATATGGTATCCTAGGTTTACACTGTTCAGGTAATCGGGCCTTTGTCTCTTTAAAGAGCTTAGATACTCTTTCTCCACTTGTCGCCAAAATGTAATACTAAAAAAGCAGATAATCTCGATGAAGAAATTCTCTGTTTATGTACACACTTAGGGAAGAAAAACAAGATTCTGAATACATCTGACTCATTGAATATTCTTTCATATTAAGGGGGGTTTACACGGCCAAACGGTTCGTCGAACGCGGTTCGACAGACAAGTATTTGAAGTGATGTTCGAACGTGTGAACGGGGTATTTGGTTGTCGAACACGTGTTTGAAGTGATGTTCGAACGTGTGAACGGGGTATTTGGTTGTCGAACACGTTTGAGACGTGTTCGACAACCAAATACCCCGTTCACACGTTCGAACATCACTTCAAACACTTGTCTGTCGAACCGCGTTCGACGAACCGTTTGACTGTGTAAACCGCCCTTTAGGAAACAGAGAATGGTCACCGTAGCCGAGTGGCAACGCTCACGACTTTGAGTAGTCAGGTAGTGGGTTCATGACCAGTCACGGTGAGAAGTCAGAAAGGGCATTCTCTCAGAGTAACGGTCACACTTGCCGAAAGCAAAGTCTTTCGCAAGACGGCACCGTCCTAGCCCTTAGTAGAAAAGGGAGTCCGTGACGTAAAACCAATCACATTACGAAGCAGTGAGCTAAAATGCCCATCACAATGTTACCAATTAACGTGTTTCAGTAATTAAAGCTTTATTTCAATGGTCATATCACTGATTAAGACGGACATTTTAATCAGAATAATTACAATCGCGGGTTGTTAAAACTAATAATCAGAAAATTATTTGTAAAGTTTGCTTTTTATGTATATATTAACTTAGAAAATTTTACAATGCACTCAAGTTCGCGGTATCTATCGATATAATTTCATCATTAAATTTTTTTTTTTTTTAACGTAATTCTACTGCTTTTTCATTCTGATTAACCCTCTTTATTATCATTATATATATATATATATATATATATATATATATATATATATATATATATATATATATATATATATATATATATATATATATATATATATATATATATATATATATATATATATATATACCGCTTCCAACAAGACAGTGAAATAAGTTGCACAAATAAGTACCGAATATTGAAATCGAATCAAGGATGTATATGTTATGGAACTCTCTCTCTCTCTCTCTCTCTCTCTCTCTCTCTCTCTCTCTCTCTCTCTCTCTCTCTCCCGTGGCTCGTGTGTCAAGGGTTTTGGTGTCTGATTAAAGGATTTAATCGCATTGCAATGCAAATAAAGTCAGTCATCCTTAATCGATTGTGAATGTTATAGATATAATAATAATAATAATAATAATAATAATAATAATAATAATAATAATAATAATAATAATAATAATAATAATAATAATAATAATAATAATAATCATAATCATAATCATAATCATAATAATAATAATAATAATAATAATAATAATAATAATAATAATAATAATAATATTTATAATAATAATAATAATAATAATAATAATAATAATAATAATAATAATAATAATAATAATAATAATAATAATAATAATAATAATAATAATAATAATAATAATAATAATATTAATAATAATAATAATAATAATTATTATTATTATTATTATTATTATTATTATTATTATTATTATTATTATTATTATTATAATAATAATAATAATAATAATAATAATAATAATAATAATAATAATAATAATAATAGTAATAATAATAATAAAAATAAATAATGGTTATGACAGTGGATAGGGATCGATATTTTAATATGGCTGACACTAGAACTGGAGGTCATAGTTTGACACTTCGTAAGAAAACTTCTTTGCAGGATGTAAGGAAATACTTTTTATTTTTAGTGTAAGAGTAGTTGATAATTGTAATTCGCAAGGCGAGGATTTAGTTAATGCTAACTCAATCCATAGTTTTAAGGACAAGTATGATAAGTATCACTAATTACAAAATGGAACTGACAAGTAGACGGGAAGTTACGAGCTTGAGGCTCTTTCCCGTAAGCGCAATTAGACAATTAGGAAATTACATGCATGCATACACACATGCCCTCATTCCCCCTTCTAAGGGGAATGGCCGATCTAAGAAACACGCATTCACCATGATCCACATACTTCAACCCCTCCTCTTAGCTCCTTGGGGATAAAGTGTTGCCATGTTTCTCCCCCGTCCACCTTGCTTGGGTCACCCACAAGGTAGGCAGGCAGAGATATTCTACAATGAGGCCAAACTGCCGCAGCTGGTTTACCCCCACCACTTCATCACATGGCAACTCCCTCACACCCATCCATCACAGTTCACAGAGCTAGCAGGTGCGAGAAATCTCTTTGACCCGTGTCATCTATAGACAATCTTCCTCCACTCATTCCAATCTCTTGCATGCACTCTTCCCTGCTCCACTGACGTTGCACGTGCATTCAATGCCCTTTTCACGCCATCCATCTCATTCTAGGTCTCCCTCTTAACCTAACTCCAATCACTTCTGCACTCCACACTCTCTACACTATTCGTTCATCACTCAGCTTCTTCAAGCAACTCCCCATTCACTCCTACATTCAATCTGCCAACATATGCACTCCTTGTGCATCTCATAACTTTACTTTTGCCAATATTCACCCTGAACTTCCTTCTATCATTCACCTTAAACTCAGTCACCAAATGAATCTGTTCATTCTCAGTATCAGCCACCAGTACAATATCATCCGCAAATAGTAACAGATTCAATTTCCACAACCTGCCATCCTCACTAACTCGTTCCAAGCCACTGTATAATACTCTTTCATTTACTTCCCTTACCACTCCATCCATATACGTAGCGACATTACACAACCTTGACGTAACCCTGCATTCACCTCAAACCAATCACTTATACCATTCCCAACTCTCACACGTGTTTTTTTCTATTCATGTAAAAACTCTTCACCGCATTCAACAAACTTCCACTTATTCCATACAGTCGTAACACACTCCACAACCCCTCTCTGTCTACCCCTGCCATACGCTTTCTCAAAGTCCATAAAAGCCCTAAAAATGTCCCTACCTTTCTCCAAGAACTCCTCACACACTTGTAATAATAATAATAATAATAATAATAATAATAATAATAATAATAATAATAATAATAATAATAATAATAATAATAATAATAATAATAATAATAATAATAATAATAATAATAATTATAATAATAATAATCACTTCCCGACTCGCACACTCTACCACTGCTCTACCGCGGAACTACTCTTCCACAATGACCCCTCATATCTAATGGTGTATTCAGACCAATAAGTTTACAGAGGCTACTACACCAGGGACAACCAATACTCATTTTTCCTCTGGGTTCTGGAAGAAGAACTGCATTAAGAACCTCCTCGGGGGAAGCAAGCTCATGGCCTTCTTGCACTTATTTGTCCCTTTTCTATATAGTAAGGAATTCAACAGCTAGGAGTGACACAGTATAGGAATGGATGGTCACAGATGGTGTGAAAGGATGGCTATAGACAGATAGATAGATAGACAGACAGAACTTGCTTGAGAAGACTTAATGGAACCCACTGATAATTGACTGGTTAAATGGACTACATAGAGCTAAGAGGTATAAATGGGCAAAATGGATTAAACGATAAATGGCTTTATATAGATAGGCTAAATGGACTGCATTGATTTGATTGGCAAGAGATAGGATGGGAATTCGCATAATTGTAGTGTCTGTCGGTTTT
Source organism: Halocaridina rubra (assembly GCA_037179515.1). Lineage (NCBI taxonomy): Eukaryota > Metazoa > Arthropoda > Malacostraca > Decapoda > Atyidae > Halocaridina > Halocaridina rubra. Next base: position 111,979 of record JAXCGZ010003831.1, read on the forward strand.
TTTATTTATTTATTTATTTATTTATATATATATTCAATTAGATAAAAAAAAATTAAGTCCGAATTGAATATCATAGAAACCATCATAGAAAACAGCACCTTCTATAGCCACGGAAATTAATTCAATTAGCGTAGAAATTATAAAATATTAATTATTTTATTCTTATTAGTCTTTTTTAATAAAATATAAATCACCTCTGCATGACCTGGAGACTGGGAAACACGATTTATTTTCCATGAGAGGAACACACAATCTTACCTTGTGACGGTTGAGGTGGCACTGGAATCAAGGAAGAGGGACAGGCGAGTGCCAGCCATCAGGTGCCACCCTACCTCATGCCATACTTAAGATCAGATTCACTAAGAGTCACAGACTTAATCATAAGACAAATCTTAGACATTTGAGACTTGAAACCATTTAATAGAAATACAGGGAAACAGATCGAAAGATAGGCAGAGACACAAAGATAGATATATATATATATATATATATATATATATATATATATATATATATATATATATATATATATATATATATATATATATATATATATATATACAGACAGACAGATGGACAGACAAAAGAATGTTGCTGTTTCTTTCTCTTTTACGAATTTCATTTTCTATCTTCCTGGAAAAACTGACTTATATGTCGCTAACCTTCTCTCTCTCTCTCTCTCTCTCTCTCTCTCTCTCTCTCTCCTCTCTCTCTCTCTCTCTCTCTCTCTCTCTCTCTCTCTCTCTCTCTCTCTCTCTCTCTCTCTCTCTCCTTATTTTTTTCTGTTTCAAGGTGCAGAGCTTCAGGATATGCCAGTCCCTACCGATTTCTATTATACACAAAAATTCGCAGAAAAAAAATAAAAAAATAAAAGATTATGTCACTTACCCTAGACTAACCTGACCTTGTGTACTGGCCCTATTTTAAGGGATATAAGACAACATACTCCGGGGGAAAATCCCCCCTAACCCCTCCAAAATCCTTACCTAACTTAACCTAACCTAGCCAAACCTATTGAGAGGGGGAATGTTATTTTGAGATCATAATCTCAAAAACACGTAAATGGCATATTTAATAGTTTTCAGTTTGCATGCACCAGCATGTATAGTCAGCAAAAAAAAAGTGTCTTCAAATATTACACACATGCATATACACTGGTCATAATCCCTGTTGTAAAAGGGTGGTGACCGAGTCAATGCACACCCACATTCACAAGGGACCATTTCACCCCTATCACCTTATCATATCTTCTTAAACTATCATTTATTTATTACTGCCAATCAAGTGGGATTTTTTCCAGATAATTTTTTCCTAACCAGTTTTTCGACTTATTTCTGGCCTTTTCATGTGACTTTATATCTGTTTACGAAATTAAATTAAACTTTTTTGTTTTGTTTAGCTAAGGAGGTGCAGACCTTCATGGCATAGCTATGTGTGCCTATCCTCGCTCTTGAGCTTACTTATTTACTTCTTACTCCCACTCCCATGTAGGCTTTTCAACCTGTCAGTGGGATCAATCGACTTTTCCATTCTCTTTTTACTTATTACTTCTTACTCCCACTCCCAGTTAGGCCTTTCAGCCTGTCAGTGGGATCAATCGTCTCTTCCATTCTCTTTTTACTTATTTACTTCTTACTCCCACTCCCAGTTAGGCCTTTCAGCCTATCAGTGGGATCATTCGTCTTTTTCATTCTCTCTTTTCTTCATCTTGCTTCCACTCACAGGTAGACTTTTCAAGCCTGGGTGTGGGATCAGTTGTCTTTTTGATTCTCATTTTACTTCTTACTTCCACTCACATGTAGACTTTTCAGCCTGACAGGTGGGATAAATCGTCTTTTCCTTTATCTCCTACCTTTGAACATTCCTCCTCTTCTTAGTTCTTGAGCTAATGGTGAATAATAATCTGCATAGTCATTAAAACCTGCTGAGTCGACAGGGCTAAGGAGTCGACAGACGCCACTACAGTCCCTTCTTCAAATCCTATATGGTTAACGGAATGAGTCCGGTTCGAACTAGGGTCCTCTGTTATGGCACACCCGTCTGTAATCCGCTAAGCCAAATTCTTTCTAATAAAAAAAACTTTAATATTCATTTTCCATTTTTTGAAAAATTATTTTGCTTTGGTTGGTGATGCTGATTATAAGGTCATAATTTGCAAAAAAAAAAATTAATAATAATCCATATGTTTTGCGAATTCGTCTTCAAAAAGGGAGAGAGAGAGAGAGAGAGAGAGAGAGAGAGAGAGAGAGAGAGAGAGAGAGAGAGAGAGAGAGAGAGAGAGAGAGAGAGAGAGAGAGAGAGAGAGAGAGAGAGTAATTATAGATTCTTTTATGAAAATAAGAACAGCTGACTCATACTCATGTGATGTACTTGACTCAAAAGAGAATTAAAAGAACTGAAGTCACGATGTTCAATTTTTTATTGTCATTATTTTGCTAAGAAATTGTCACATTGGAATTTTCAAACAGTTGAATTTGGTGAAATTTTGCGTGAAAATAACAAGAATCATATTTATTTATTTATTTATTTTATTACCTAGATCATTTTTGCATTTTTCAGTCTGTCACAGAGACGTTTTGAAATAGATGTTTTATTATTATTACTATTATTATTATTATCATCATTCTTACTACTACTACTATTATTATTATTATTATTATTATTATTATTATTATTATTATTATTATTATTATTATTATTATTATTATTATTATTATTGTTATTGTTATTGTTATTGTTATTGTTATTGTTATTGTTATTGTTATTGTTATTGTTATTGTTATTGTTATTGTTATTGTTATTGTTATTGTTATTGTTATTGTTATTGTTATTGTTATTGTTATTGTTATTGTTAGTTATTGTTATTGTTATTGTTATTGTTATTGTTATTGTTATTGTTATTGTTACTGTTACTGTTACTGTTACTGTTACTGTTACTGTTACTGTTACTGTTATTGTTATTGTTATTGTTATTGTTATTGTTATTATTATTATTATTATTATTATTATTATTATTATTATTATTATTATTATTATTATTATTATTATTATTATTAATATTATCATCATCATCATCATTATCATTATTATAATATATATATATATATATATATATATATATATATATATATATATATATATATATATATATATATATATGCAAAATACACAACATTTATATTTCAAAAAAGGTTAAAACATTTGCATGAATTAATCATATTTTTATACAAAATCGTACGCGAAAGATAATATCAACATGTAACAATTGGACCTCTATCATCTAAAGTGTCCAATTAGGTTAGGTTAAGTTACGCAAATATTTTCCCCTATTTTTGCTGGGATTCGAATTCTACATATGACACGGAATATATATATATATATATATATATATATATATATATATATATATATATATATATATATATATATATATATATATATATATATATATATATATATGTATGTATATGTGTATATATGTGTATATATGTATATATGTATATATGTATATGTATATATATATATATATATATATATATATATATATATATATATATATATATATATATATATATATATATATATATATATCTGGTTACTCCTGATAATCGGCTGCATTTGGTTCAGAGGTTTTCGTTTGGACGGGCTTCACGAAGCCAACATTGCTTGAGACTTTTGCCACCCGAGTTGAAATCCCCCGGTGGCTGGATTATATATTGATATATATACATATACACACACACAGTAGTTTAAGCTAATACATCTATGGACGCGTGCTAATACAGTACTTCTAAATGAATGAATAAATAAATAAACACGTTAAATAAATTTATATAAATAATATAAGCAAATCATTAAATACACAAATAATATTTGTTTGTGTGAGCGTGTGTGTGTGGTTTTGTCACGCGCTCTTTATGAAGAAGAAAAAAAAACCGTGGTGTTTGTGGCGGGGCGGGAGGTTATTTGGGGGGGGGGGAGACTTCTCAGTCATGAGAAGGGAGAAGCACCTGGTGACAATGTCACGACCTCTATCAACTACAACAACAACAACATCAACAATAATAATAATAATAATAATAATAATAATAATAATAATAATAATAATAATAATAATAATAATAATAATACGGTAGATTTTTACAAAGCATCCACCTCAGTTTGGAGGCGAGAATTATATTTAGTAATTTTTTTTACATTTGCACCCGTATCAGTTTGGAGGTGAAAATTATGTTTTTCCTATGATTTCTAATGTTTCCCGAATGAATATGAATTTGAAAACCTTCGGAAAATATAATCTAACTTGACCAAACCCATCCTAGCCTAATTAAATAGAGTAATTACTGCATATTTTAAGGTCACATTCATTCAAAAACATATACAACCATAGGAAAAATGTCATTAAGTGCTATTCTTCAGGTTAGGTTAGGTTAGCTTTGGTTAGGAGAGGTTAGCATATGTCTTCTTACGGTTTTCATTGTCATATTCTTTCAAAACACGTCATAAACCATAAGAAAACTGTAATTTTCACCTCCAAAGTGAGATGGGCATAATTGTAAAAATTTTACTTCATATTTTCCTATATGTTTTTTAGGGGTTTTGAAGGAGTATTTGTTTGAAAACCGTCCCAGAATATATGCTAAGCTAATCTAACTCATCCCAAACTATCTTAACCTGTCAAATAGTAATTTATGACAGCTCTCTAGATAACCGTCATTAAAAAAAAAAAAGTTAGATTTGGGTATCATATATTTCGTTGATTTCCAGTCATATTCATTCAAAATACATAAAAAAAAACATGCTCACCTGTCCATAGGAAATATATCATATTTCTCCTCCAAATATAGAAAGGTGCAATTGTAAAAAAATACCTTATTATTATTATTATTATTATTATTATTATTATTATTATTATTATTATTATTATTATTATTATTATTATTATTATTATTATTATTAAACTTGATCCTAATAACGATCCATAACTTAGCTCCTGCTACAATGATGTGATGGGTTTTACGTCATGGACTCCGTTTTCTACTAAGGTTTAGGACTTTTGGTTTGGCAAGTGTGAACGTTACCCTGAGTGAATGCCCTTTGTAACCTCAGACCGTAGCGTGCCACAAACACTCGACCTGACTCTTAAAGTGCAAGCGTTACCACTTGGCCACGGTGGTCGTATAGCTTTGGCTACTGTATATTCACTATATATTCCCTATTCTTTAAATGTTCCGGTTTTACGTCACGGACTCCCTTTTATACCAAGGGCTAGGACGGTTGCCTTCTTGCGAAGGACTTGTTTTGACAGATGTAATCGCTACCCTGAGTGCATGCCCTTGCTAACCTCAGACCGTGACTGGGCGCGAACCCTCGACCTGACGCCTCAAAGTCGCGGACGCTACTGCTTGAGGATTGAGGAATAGTTTCCTATTCTTTTAACAACATTTCGAATTTATATCCTATTCACGGACCAAATTGGCAAAGCAACAAATAACAATATGGTAACAACACAATAAGCACAATAATCATTTAAATGAGCAAGAAATAAAAATTTATAAAAACAAAAACAACAATATAAACAGTAAAAACATGAAAAAAAACATAGACAAGGCAATGTTCATGTGAAGACAAAGCTGGAATATGCATTTTTTTTTTAAATCAACGCTTGAAAAAGCACCTAAATAAGTCGGAACATTTTCAGACATGCCACGAAACTGGTGCCAGCAATACGCAATATTAGTTATGAGGAGAGACTAATTGAATTAGTTTAGTAGTCACCGTCCTAGCCCTTGGTTGATAAGGGAAGCCGTGACGTAAAACCGGAACTAAGGGAATTAGTTTTACCATAACTCGAAGCTAGAAAAATGAGGGGGATATGATGATGATTTTTATCCCTTCATGCTTTTCACAAAATGGACAGGTATCGATATTTTGATACGGCTGGCTCTAGAACTAGAGGTCATAGCTTGAAACTTCGTAAGAAAACTACTTTGCAGGTATAAGGAAGCACTTTTTTGTGTAAGAACAGTTGATGATTTGAATTCACTAAGCGAGGAAATAGTTAATGCTAACTCGATTCATAATTTTAAGGACAAGTATGATAAGTATCACTGAGTATAGAAATGGAACCGACCTCGAGACGTGGGAGTTACAAGCATAGAGCTCTTTCCCGTAAACACAATTAGGAAATTACAATTATGTAAGTCCTATAAAAATAATAAAACCATCACTACAGATGAACAGTTTTCAGAAGGTAACTTGAAGCCCCCACATTTAACTGTGGTTATAATTTCTTAATTAAGGTGCTTAACTTTTTCCCATATGCACTATTTCAAAGTTGTCACACGTTACAAAAGAAAAAAACACTAATTTTTATTACAATGTTCCCGAATAAGAGACTTTCCACATGATGAGACGATGCACTTTTTGAACGGATATTGCACGCAATTTTTTTTTCAGATTCTCCACCCACGGATGGGTGGAATGGGTCATGGAGGACCCATAGGGCGGTTGCCAGCCAGCACAGGCCCAAACCCCCCACTGTGGTGCCGAGCCACAGCAGTAACCTCCCCAGTAAGCAGCTTAAACTCTCTTGCTTGGACGAGGCGCGATTCGTCAACCTCGCGAATGCGAGGCCGGCGCATTACCACTGTACTAACCAGGAGGCTGTACTCACAAAGTGTTCATGATATCTTGGTTAAAGTTTTTCTTGTGTTTTCTTGTTTTTTTTTTTTTTTTTTTTTAGTTGAAACAATATGTTTTATTGGGCAGTTAGAACATTCATATTGCTAAACAATCATTGAACAAGTGTTTGGGTCCATTTTCTCCTTGTGATTACAGTATTCTTTAATTTCATGATCATTGTGAAAAAATATTTTCAGATCTATTTGTGGAAAATACTTATGAAATAATTTAATCTTGTCAGACTTAAAAATTACATTTTTTTTTTTTGTAAATTACACATTCAAATTTTATACATAAATCTAGTTTGAATGGCGATGTTTCTTTGAGTGAATTGTTATTTTCAAAGGCAAACTATATACTTTTCTTTTGGACAAATAGTTGCTGCTCATTAAGAACTAATTATTCTCATTGTAAGGAAACAAATATGGAAATGATGCCGATAATAACGATCCTGTATCTAGTGGCATACTTACTGCTTTATCATTAACATTATTGTTAACATTTTTATTACAGCATTATTATTTTCTATGAAAGCTACATTTAATTTAACTATATGTCTAACCCTCTTATTTATTAGTTTAATTACATGTCTACTTATAAGTTACTATTAATGTTGAATAACCATTGTACAAAATGGAAATAAATGTTTTTGTTTTTGTTTTGTTTGTTTGTTTTGTTTGATGGGAAAATAAATTATTTTGAAAATTGCGTAACTGCTTATTAAAAGTATGGGGATGGAAACCATTTGAAAAAAAAAAAAAGTTTTCAGAAACAAAATTTCTGTTTGGAAATTTCTTAAACTAGGAGATAATTTGAAGGCTCATGTAAAAAGCATTTAATTAAACATTTATAAAGCATATCCTAAAAAAAAATTATGCCTGGCCCTGTATAGGGTTGTTTTCTATTGATAGGAATTTCAGTCGCTTGAAATTATTATTAAAACTGCATTTTCAATCTGAGATTGTCATTATTATTATTATTATTATTATTATTATTATTATTATTATCATTATTATTATTATAATAATAATAATAATAATAATAATAATAATAATAATAATAATAATAATATTACTATTATTATTATTATTATTATAAACAGGTTATTTCTGGAACATTCTCGGGGGGCCATGTGAATTTTTAGCGTAGATGACATCATATTTGGCAACTGGTCGGTCTGAGTAGAAGAAAATTTAGGTTATGGCCTCCATGACTTATTCCGGAGCATGTGATTGGTTGATTGCTCCCTTGTCACGATGAAGGTGACCAATCAGAACTCAGAATAAAAACTGCGTCATTCAATGTTTTCTTCCTTATATTTTCTATTCTACGCTTTTGAACTAGATTTTTTTTAAGAGAGATTTTGTGTATTTATGTTTTTGTTGAAGAACTTTATATATTGCGTTGCATATATTATATCTATGATTATATAGTGATATATATTAAACTATTACTTGAAATTTATCGTAAATTACTTTTGAATTAGCTCGAATTACCGATGCACACAAAATACTAAAATACAAATAAATACTAATTTTGATACTGTACATGACTACATTTTTAATTGAAAAAAAGTTTTTTAAAAATACGAAAGTGTCTAAATATGTAATTTTCAAAAGTTCAAATTAGATAAATAGATAAAATTCAATTGTTTTAAAAATTTGAGAACCATTACTGAATGTTTCATCACCTCTAATTCCACGAGGTAGAAATGAGTGAAAGTCTGATGTTCTGAGCCAAGTGTTTACAATGGTCATATTTACCTAACCCAGGGTTAGTTTCCGAGGGTTAACCTTTTCCTATGAAGTTCAAATGAAGTTTGAAGGTTAATGAAGCTAAAGTTATTGTAAAAATAACAATTTAAGTGTGAGGAAGTAATTACGAAAGGGTGAATTAAGTGTTAATATGTGTTACTTTTGTGTCTTGCTTCCTGATAGCAACGTATCAGGAAGGAAGTGGTCATTTTAACAGTCAATTTCTTTCATGTCTGGTGAAGAAATATGCGGATATTTGCCAGTTTTGCAATAAGTAGCAATTAATTGATAGTAATTATCCTGTAAATTGAACGTAATTTATTGTGCATTGTTCTGTTTACATTCTTGCCTTTCATATCTGGTGAAGAAATATGCTAATATTCACCAGTTTTGCAGTAATTAAGTACCAATTAACTGATAGTTTGGTAGAAATTATCCTGTTAAATTAACCTACTTTATTGTGCGTTTTACTTTCTTGTCTTTCATGTCTGGTGAAGAAATATGCTAGTCGCCAGTTTTGCATTAATTAAGTAGTAATTAACAAATAATTTGATCGTAATAATCCTGTAGAGTTAACCTAATGTATAATACGTTGTTATTTTACGTTGTCTTTCATGTCTGGTGAAGAAATATGCGGATATGCTACAGTTTTGCTTTAATTAAGCAGTAATTAAATAATAACTTGATCGTAAATATCCTGTAGAGTTAGCCTAATTTATTGTACGTTGTTTTTCATGTCTGGTGAAGAAATATGCTAATATTCACCAATTTTGCATTAAGTAGTAATTAACTAATAATTGGATAGAAATATTCCTGTAGAATTAACCTAATCCATAGTACGTTGTTATTTTTACGTTGTCTTTCATGTCTGGTGAAGAAGTATGCTAATATTCGCCAGTTTTGCATTAAGTAGTAATTAACTAATAATTGGATCGCAATTATTTTTACATTGCCTTTCATGTCTGGTCAAGAAATATGCTAATATTCACCAGTTTTCCATTAATGAACTCACAATTAACTGGTAATTTGGTCTCTGAATATCCTTTGTACCTGACTTTGATATTTTTTTTTATTTTTTTTATTTTTTTGTAATATCAGGGGGTAAATTTTTACAATTAGACGTGATTTAGTTTGGAGGTGGAAATGGTTAAGATTCATTATTACACCCTTTGTAGCTTTGGATTAAACTATTTTGGCTTGTTATCTACATGGGAAAATATCGACACTGTAGATATTAGGTTTGGTTATAGATAACAATATAAAGTGTAAATCGCATACCAAAGTAGATTCATAACACATAGATAACAAGCCAAAGTAGCACCACTATATATTTGGATGTGTTTTGAATTGATCTGGTGATTGTTTTTGTCGGAAATCACATTTTGTGTGTGATATGGCCAATATTTGTGGTCAGTAGTAGGTCCTTGAATAACCTTACCTAACTAATCTGACCTAACCCAACCTAATCTAGCCCACATCTAACCTAACACAAACGTGAAACCTTTTTTATTTGAGCTTGTATTTTGGTTTGAATCAGTCTCTTCTCTTATAAGGGGGATTATTGCTCTTGTATATAGATAGATATATATACTTATCCTAATAGGGTAAATTTGGATATGCATTACATTTCAGGAAGTTGTGGTAACGCTGATTTCTCGTATAAGCTATGGAAGTGGTGCATAAAACGAATCTCATTCTTGAAAATTATATTTTACCTTTGGCTTTTTAATGTCCTTTGTATGAATGGGATCATGTGATCCGTCAGAAAATACATGCTAACCTTAAAAAAAAATAATAATAATATATATATATATATATATATATATATATATATATATATATATATATATATATATAATTTACGTCAATATTTTCAATGATTGTGGATGATTTGAATGAATATGACCTTGGAAACTGGTAAATGACTATTTTTTAGGTTAGGTTAGTATATGTTTTCCGACGGTTATCAAGGTGATATTAATTCAAAACATATAAAAAACCATAGATTAAATATTATTTTCAACTTCAAATTGAGACAGGCGCTTTTGTAAAAAAAAAAAAAAAAAATCCGGGCTTTATTCCACTCAAACAACTCAGAAATTAGGTTGTAATTGTATAATGGCTCTAATTGTTCTGGCTATTTTTTATTGCTATATGTTTACTTTCACACCCCTAATGACAGATATGTTATATTAAGTCAAGGTTAGGTTTGTTTACCTCAAATAAAAGTAAAGTTTATAACTGACATTTTTTTTTTCAAAGGTTAAGATTCGTTTAATGCGCCCTTTCTATTTTTGGACTAAACTATTATTTTTTGATAGGTTTTGATATCCTTTGAATTAATCTGATTATTGTTTTTTTGGATATAACTATTTTTTATGTTAGGGCCTAGACTGATGACTTAGATTTCAAGCCTTACGTACCTTTAGAGGGTAAATTTGGGTTTTTGTACAGCAATGAGGTACATATCAGGAAGTGGTGGTAACCCTGATTTCTCGGGTAAGAATCAATGAGATTTAAATGAACATTGGGTTTGTTATCTTTTGCTTTACAATGGTTGTAGCCATTCTACTCCCACTGGTGAGAAAATGCACAAAGATGAATGAAAAGTCAGATGATTATTTGTAGAGATATTAGGCTTTGCAAATATATTTATTATAAGGTTCATAATTTCATTTTATATTTTTGCAGATGTCATCCCTCAGTGATGGAGAAGATAAGAGTGTGGGAAGAGAAAAGGACGTGAAGAGAGGAGAATCCTCTCCCACTTTAGATTCGGCTCGTGTGCCTCCTTTATTACCCGTAAAGAGACTTAACCAGACTCTTAATGTAATGACCTTTTCTCTTTTAAAAGAAGAGGAGGAAGAGGAGGGTAGAGCCTCAGAAACTAGTGAGAAATGTGACAGAACAGTTTTCAATGTCAGCATTTGCAAAGGTTGCATACGCCAACGGAACCATTCGTCGGAATCCGTTTCAAAAGACAGTAGAGGCGTATCTCGCTTTGGGAGACATTCGCCTTTCATTGAGTATTCCCTCGCTAACCTCCATCTTTCTCCGGCCAAAAAGAAACCTCTTCTGCGGAAGAGCAAGCTGGCTGTGTTGGGTGCCACGTATAGCTCTGAAGTACGGAGCGGAAAAGGTTCTGGCGTTGTAATGGGGATAGTCAGTTCTTCCAAAGATGTAGTCGGCAGCATTAAGGTAACGTCAGAGGAAAATGAGAAAATCTTGCCTTCCTGTGATGTTCCCAAAGTCTCCAATATTACCCCCGGTGTACTTAGTGATGGAAGCGTGTTGAATATGAGTAAAGGGTCTCTAGAAAAGTTTCAGATTCCAAGTGCATGTGTTTTTGAGAAGCTAAATGAAAGTGCGGTAACGGAGGATTTTGCTAGTGTTTCGTTAAGTGGAAAAAGTATATGCGGAGATGGCGGAGCCACGTCAAGTTCGTTGAAGAAATTAGAATTCTCCCCCCTTGGCTGCAAACACCGAGGACAGCCTAAGTCACGTAGAGCTTTGTATAAACGCCGCTGTAGGAGGCAGTTACCCGAAGGGGAGCTTCCTGACCTAAAAAGTCTGTCTCTAAATGATAACTTAGACTTGTCCGTACTCCGTTCGTGCTCTCAGCAGGCGAGAAATCCAGATTACGAAGACGTGACGATGGACGAACTGGCAGCATATTTAGATAATTTTTTGTACCTCCCAAAGAAAATGTCACACATGGCTGAAATGATGTATACATGAAAGACGGTTCTGGATTAGCGTTTCCTGAGTTGCTACCGTAATGACCACAGCAACAGTAAATGAATTTAAGAAATAAATAATCGTTAGATTTGGGAGAGGAATATCAAGCTATTTCCACCCCAAAACTAAATTTACTCAACACTTTGATTTCTATAAAATCATGTCTCCATCAAGTAAAATATCATTGTACATTACTGTAAACAGCTAGCCATATTTCACTACAGAAAGATATGTGATGATAGTTTTGGCATTGTACAGTTGGATATTGTGAAAAATTACTAAAATTTTTGCCTTTGGGCCTATACAACTGACTGCCATAAGTCATTAACAACTTTTCATTGTTTTTTTTTTAGTTCATTCTGCATTATTAATTTTCAATATATATCTTAGGAGAATGTCATTACATAACTTTTTATACTACTGTTGAACTACAGATTATTTTATCAGTACAGGTCCTCTCCACAAGGTTACTCTGGGCAAAGTTGAAATGCACAATCCTCAAGATATATTATTTATACTGGTTCTTCTTGTTAGTTTGTATGATGGAATTATGGTGTGAATACCTTCATCTATATAGGTGTACTTTTCTAGCTATTGAAAACTTGTTTTGCTGTGTTATATTTCGAAAAATTTGGATACTTTTAGCAGCAAAGCTAGATCAAAATATAGAGAGATGTTTTTATATGTGGTTCCCTCCCATAAATAGTGGACTACCATTTTGGAAATATTCTGTTGACAAAACATAATATTTGATGAATCTGGAACATCTCACAAAGGAATAGATTAGTATAAATGGAAATATTTGCAGATTTCATCTTATTTCTCTTGATTACTTTATATTTGAAACCATCATAACAGATCCTGCTTAAAAATATCTCCAGATGTTTGCTAGTTACTTTCGTTTTTGTTATATACAGCGCATATTCAATTCATAATTATATATATACACTCACACGAGTTTCATTTGTCTTCTCATTTTAACCGTATTTTGGATTGCTGCCTTTGTATTTGCAATCACCGTTCTGAGTTATCTATTTACGATTTGGCTTTAGTTGCTCTTTGAGATTTTGTGTCTATATATAAATAATTGCTTTATTTTGTATTTGCGGCAAGGAAGGTTATATTCTATTTATTTACTCAAATCTCATCCATTGGGAATCCCTCTAATATGAAGATTCAGTGTCAGTCCTGCCCACCCAGTTGCACTGTTGTTCTTTTGTAGGAAATAAAGTTAATGACTCGTAAAGGTCATATCGCATGTTTAAGAATAATCACTATAACAAAATAATTATGCCTTTTATTGCGAGAAAATCGAAAGGATAAAGGAAACGGCCTTGCTTATCTGTTATCAGAAGCGTGTTATCTATGTTTATATAATTATTTTCTCTTGTATATATGTTACACTTCTTACAGGACTTTTTTCTCTGGTTTCTTCCATAATAAAAGATAAAGCCATTGATTATAGAGTACTTTTATAATGCTTCGTAACCATAACTTGATGGTAGTAATAATTGCTTAGTATACAGGAAGACACTTATGATTTATAATATTTTTTACTAAGCACTGGGAGATTTCTTGATGAAAGATAAAGATATTTGTAGCATAATCAGAGAATTTGCCTGTGTGTTTATATATATATAATATATATATATATATATATATATATATATATATATATATATATATATATATATATATATATATATATATATATATATATATATATATATATAAACACATTTGGAATATTTATTAATTCATTTTCAGTTATGATACATACCTGATTTATAATATAAGCTGAAAAGGACTTTTGTTTATTTATTCTGAACTACTGCATGTATTCATACTAACTTATATATATATATATATATATATATATATATATATATATATATATATATATATATATATATATATATATATATATATATATAAACACATTTGGAATATTTATTAATTCATTTTCAGTTATGATACATACCTGATTTATAATATAAGCTGAAAAGGACTTTTGTTTATTTATTCTGAACTACTGCATGTATTCATACTAACTTATATATATATATATATATATATATTATATATATATATATATATATATATATATATATATATATATATATATATATATATATATATATATATATATATATATATATATATATATATATATATATATATATATATATATATATATATATATATATATATATATATATATATATATATATATATATATATATATATATATATATATATATATATATATATATATATATATATATATATATATATATATATATATATATATATATATATATATATATATATATATATATATATATATATATATATATATATGAATAATATTTACCCCGACCGGGACTTGAACCTGGGACTTATAATTACTAAGCCAACGCGCTTAGTCATTTTATATATATATATATATATATACTAATTACTAAGTGCGTTGGCTTAGTAATTATATATATATATATATATATATATATATATATATATATATATATATATATATATATATATATATATATATATATATATATATATATATATATATATAGTGGAAATAGAGAATGATGTAATTAGATTTCAGACTTGTATAGCACCCTCCAAAAGAGCTGGAACCTAGGTGAAATAATGCTTTCCTGGATAGGGATTCCAGCATCTTACAATCCAGGAACATTATACGTAATTGAAAGGAAATAGTACAAAATTACTCTGAAACTATTATTAATGTCAAATTGCTCACTCATAGTCTTTTATCAATACGACCAGGTTTTATCCACGGCTTTTGCTGTTTACTGTATATGTCGTCATGTTTGAGTAGCTCTTCTTCAGTCATTGGCTCAATAACTGTGCCCATTTTTGTAACGACTGGTGGTGCTGTCAGGTTCTGGTGCTGCTTCTCTGGAATGAACATTCTGCCGACGGGCGCACGTATAGAAGCTTCAAATTCTTTCACTGATGAGAAACTGAAGGGCAGTTCATTCACCTACGAAGATCACGAGTAGCAAAAATTTTAGATTACAATACAACTTATTTTGGTTATTCATTATTCTAACTAGATCCTACAAGAAAGGAATCCATAGCAAAAGATCCCCAGTTATTCTTAAATCTTAATGTTGGGGGATAAGGTTAAAGTCTACATATAAGAAGAGCTATCTATACAAAAGTCATATTCCCCCTTCTAAATGTAAAATACCTTGACTCTTTGTGGGAAGAAAATACAAAGGTGGGAAATCCCAGTCCCTTTGCTAGGCCCCTTTTGGTCGACTTTTACTTTGATAAAAAGGCCCCTCTGCCTCTGGGGAAATATGAAAAGGCATTTAAAAATATTCTCTAATAGCTGGAAAAGCAATTCTAAACTCGTGCCCCATATATATTTCAATAACCGACTAAAAGGGATGAAGTGAAAGCGCTGATTATCTTTTCCTCCTTAAATTACCTTAAACTTGCCACAAAAAAAAAACTGCTAAGAAGTGGTGTTGTGCAGGTATGAAGCCCAGCTGCATCCCTTATATATATATATATATATATATATATATATATATATATATATATATATATATATATATATATATATATATATATATATATATATATATATATATATATATATATATATTGAGAATCCATGTGTTTTAGCATGTCATGATATTAAGTTGGAAATAAAAATTAAATTAAAATTTAACTGGTAGGAGCAGCTGTTGACTTAAGCATAAATGAAAAGGTTGCAAAAAAATTCTTAACTGAAATATTATATGCAGAATTTATAAGTAAGATGAAACTAAATGGGAAAGTACAAACAATGAAAATGTGTACATACCATTACTTTTCTTAAATTAGGATGAACATCTGATTTCTCATCATAAATGACATTTCCCAAGGTGTCATCCTTTCTCGAAGGGGCCTTTGGTGCTCTTATTCTGTGAAATTAAACAATACTTAGCTGGTATTTGGGAGCCAAAGAATATCTGACAAATGTCTTTTAAGATTACTAAAAGGGATAGGGAAGTGAGGGGCTGGCAAATCCATCCTACATGAAACGTGTTTCTCATATAAATGCTCAGATAAGGGGGTAAGAACGAGGCAGGATGTGATGGAGCTTTGCAAACTACCATCTTTCTTTACTTGTGGCCATTCTGTTGTCTTAAGAAGGATAAAGCCATCATGTTAGAAAATTTCTCTCTCTCTCTCTCTATCTATATATATATATATATATATATATATATATATATATATATATATATATATATATATATATATATATATATATATATATATATATATATAGCTGTTGATTTATGATGTCGACTGATTTTGACCAAGCGGCATATGGGTGAGAGTTGACTGATAGAACAAGGAGAGGAAAAGGGAATGTCATAATGAAATGTGATTGTAAGAGCAAGAAGCTTCATAGATCAAGTTTGTGCTAAGACAGATGTGTGAAAAGAACTTAGAGAAGGGTAAGGGCTGTTATCAGACATTTCAAACCTTGGAGAAAGCATATGACAAAACTGACAGAGAAGCACTGTGGAGCATTTTGCGTCTTTACGAGATAGGAGGTTGTCTACTGAGAAAGGCTAAAAGATTTTAAACAAATAGTGAATGAGTCGGGAGTGAGAAGAATGACTGCTTTCGATGAATGAGAGTTGTATTATGTCACAATGCTGTCTATTGTGTATATGGATGGAGAGATGGTTGAGATAAATGCAAATACCAGACAGAGGTGAGTGAGAATGGAAGGTTACTGGAAGCAAATCAATTTATATTTGCAGATGACACTGTACAAGTGATTGATTCTGTGGAGAACTGGAGCAAGCTGTAACTGAGTTTGTAAGGGTCAATGCAAGGGTAAAACTAATGTCATGAGATGTACAAGGTGTGTCGATGGGGGTAGACTGTTTGAGATAGTTGAGGATGAAGAAAGCTATAAGTATCTGAGATACTAGGCAGAGGTAAATGGAGTGGATACAGAGTTACAGTGTAAAGGAAATGAGTGTCTAGGTGGGACTAAGTTTGCTGAGAGTGCAAAGACAAGTTTGTATAAAAAAGGGACTGTGCCTATGGCACTGAATAGTGCAAACAGAATATAAGAGAGGAAGAAAGGAACGCATTAAATGTAACAGTACAATAAATATATCAGGTATGAACTGAGTGAAAAATATGCAGGTAAGGCAAAAAGAGGGCATTCGAAGACAGCTTTCAAATAAGTAAAGCCAGAGTGCACTGTGGTGGTTTGGGTATATTGAAGATATGAACGAAGGAATGTCTACTGTGTGGAGAGCAGAAGTGGAATGAAGGTGAGAAGAATACTATGGATGAGGTGGAAAAAGCATTGTATGTGCATGGTATGTCAGTGGAACAGGGAGATGAATGCAAGAGAAAGAGATGGATGGTGACGAATTGTACTTTTCGTGCTGTAGACCATACGGGTGCTGGAAGATTGCCATAATATAAAAATATTAGGTGGTGGGATTAAAGCAGCCATGGCTGACAAGTCAGATGACCTGAGTCCCACTTACACTGTGTATGACCCAAGAAGTGTGGTATTGGAGTAGGTGTGTGTTGTGACCCTTCATTGCCAAGGTGCTTATATGTGAGGGACTGGATTAATGGATTTTCTGATGAAAGGGTGTGAACTTTGACTCCTATACTACTGACAAGGGTGATTAGAGCCTTTGTGTATGTGTACCATTGTATGTACATATGTTAGTATTTTTAATATTACATTGCTATTTACCTTAGGTGTGTACAAAGATAGGATTTTTTTCTAAATACTAATTTTAAATTGATTTTACAGGCATTGCTAACTTATAAAAAATCAACGTGGACGATTCCCTTAGAGGAAGATTATGGAAACAGAGATTTCAAGATATAGTGAAATTTATAAGTGATTAAAATTACAGAGCTGCAACCTGACTCAAAAAGATCCCACATTCAAAAATAAAAATAATACTAAAATCCTTCATGCAGTATCAATACATAATGAAACTTACGTATATCTTTTTCTATGTCTTTTAGACATTTTAATGTTGGGGCCTGTCCAATTTCCCCAGCCGGGCAATGCTAAACAAAGTGATTTTGGTTTGCTCTCCTCTCTGGCAGCATCTTTTTCAGACCTGCAAAACATAAAATTCAATTACTGGAAAAACATAACTTCCTTTATCTTATCAACTCGTCATTCATAAATATCGATAACTATTGTCAATTTCATCCCTGGCACTGTATAAAAATTTTTTTCTCTTGTTTTACTGGTCGAGGGTGAATCTTTTATTTCGATTCTGTCGTAGGAAGCGTCTGAAAGTGGGGTAGTGTGGAGATAGCAATCCCTCCCTTAATTTTTTTCATTGAAACAACTGCTACAGGAGGCAAGCAGGAGAGGGTCAGCTGTAACCTTTCAGCTAAGTTATCTTGCTACATATGTGGCTATCTAGCAGATGCTACAAAATATAGCGTCTTATTTAGAAATAAAAACTGATGATGGCATCTAATTCAAAAACCAAACTAGTGAAGGCATGTTATTTAAAAACAAAAACTGTTGATGGCATCTTATTCAATAACAACAGCTGGTGATGGCATCTTATTTAAAACCTGGTGATGGCATCTTACTCAAAAACAAAGAGTGGTGATGGGATATTATTCAAAAACAAAAACTGGTGATGGCATCTTATTGAGAAACAAAAACTGGTGATGGCATCTTATTAAAAACAAATCCTGGTGATGGCATCTTATTTAAAAACAAAAACTGGTGATGGCATCTTATTCAAAAATAAAAACTGGTGATGGAATCTTACTCAACACAAAAATTGGTGATGGCACCTTAGTCAAAATCAAATCTGGTGGAGGGATCTTATTCAAAAAAACAAAAGCAGGTGATGGCATCCTCTTCAAATACAAAAATTGGCGATGGCACCTTATTTACAAACGACAATTTGTGATGGCATCTTATTCAAAAACAAAAACTGGTGATGGTATCTTATTAAAAAACTGATGATGGTATATTCAAAAACAAAAACTGGTGCTCTGAAGGACCAAACAAAGAACTTTCATAATACATACTTGAATTCATTTACGAGGTAATCATCGGCAAACGCTTCCCGGATAATATCTTCCGCCTCTTCCTCTTCATTGTCATCATCATCCATGCCTTCATCTCCTTGGGTGATTGTGTCTGGCATGGCTGTTAGCAGCTTTTTGGCATCAACCTAATTACAGTGTCATAAAATTAATATCATCCTCCTCAATAAATAATTGGGAGGGTTATGGGTGAAAGAATACTTTTCTGAGTGGTAAGAGACTGAACTGGCTAAGGTGACAGGAGACTTGCTTTTAGTTGAAACCATCCAGAAGGATTTGCATTGAGAAGGCTATTCAACTGAATACAAATAAATATTGGCTCTGCGTGTCACAGGCAGCAATTAATAGGGAAAAAATCTCCCACCAGCCTTTCCTATAAGTATAAAATGAGATCCCGTGTGCTGCTAAACCAGCAGTGTGGCTGTGATTTTAGGAGAAAAACTGAGTTAGCTGGATTTTACAAGACCTTAAGAGTCATTAGCTTTTCTAGTTGCTATATAATGACAAAAATATTTTACTCCACACACGTATTCTCTGCGTGTTCATGAACACAGAGAATACGCGTGTGGAGTTCTTTCTCTCAGATCTCTAGTACTACAAGAGAAACAAAAACAAACTCATAAACAATAACAACAGCAATAAACCTTACCTCAATAAATTTGGATGGGTCTACTTGCACAACCTTAGGAGCTGCTGTTTTTTCATTGACTTTTGACGATTCGACAGTCTTTTCTCTGCTGGATGCCAATAGGGTATTGGAAGCTCTTTGTAGTGGCTCCAAACTTTCAGATTTCATTTGTAATTCATCCATGTCTTCCAATGTCTGAGCTCTCTCTATGCCTTCGTCTATGTTGTCCTTGCTATTCTTAAGAGCAAAATCAAATTCTTCAGGACTTGGTAATGATGATTTGTGATTTTCACTGATATCGTTCTTTTTCTTTTTCTTTTCCTTATTGGATATTACTTTGGTCCACTCTTTATCAGCATTATCGCTCATGCCTAGTCTCTCAAGTTTCTTTTTCAGCTTCTGTCGCAGAGCAATTTCAGCTTGGTTGAACATACTATCAATGCTTATTAACTGTTCTTCAAGGTTATCATTGTCCTGTGTATTCGCATTAATCACTTTTTCTTTCATTACTTTACGAACTTCATTTTCTTCTTCATCACCATATTCTTTATTATATTCCGTATCAACGTTTGCAAATGGTTTATTTGCATTTTTCTTTTTCCCCTCCTTCTTCTTAGATTTCTTACTATTACTCTTGTTAACTTTTGTTAAATTTGCATTTTCAGTTCCTAACTCACTTTTCTTCTTTTTCAAAGTACCTTTTTTCTCCTGATTGTTCAAAGTGCTTTTAGCTCCATCAACATTTTCAGAAACAACTTTTTGTAATTTCTTATTTACTTTCTTCTTTTTATCTCCACTTTCATCTTTGTTACAGCATTTCTTTATCTTTTTGCTTGTGAGAGAAGTCTTCTTCTTCTTGGCTTTTTTTGTTCTGGCAACATCTAACTTTCCCTCATTAGTCTCGTGTACTTTTAAATCTACACTTTCAACACCAGCGTCTTCTGTTTTACATCCTGCCTTTTTCTTCTTTTTTAAGTTGTGCGCAGCCTCGCCATTATTCTCAATACCAACATCTTTTTTATTTTTCTTATTCTTTACCTTATTTGCCTTCTTTTCAGTATTATGAGTTTTTTTAATTCCTTCAGACACTTCTCTCTTTTTCTTAACTTGTCTTTTAATTTCCATATTAAGTTCTGTGTCATTATTTACAGCTGGCTTTTCTTCATCATCAGTAACGTCATGTTCGTCGTTCACACCTTCCCTTTCATCTTCATTATCATATACATCTTCCTTTTCATTTAGTTCTGCTTTTTTTCTCTCAGCTTCTGCTTCCTCTTGTGCTTTGCGTTCTACCATTCTGCGTCTATTGACTTCGTCCCAGAACTTCTTGAAGTTGACAAAACTGTCATCAATAGCACTCTCGGGAGTGATTTTCAGCCGATCTGGAACCTGATGCATCAAA
This sequence comes from Halocaridina rubra, assembly GCA_037179515.1. Lineage (NCBI taxonomy): Eukaryota > Metazoa > Arthropoda > Malacostraca > Decapoda > Atyidae > Halocaridina > Halocaridina rubra. Next base: position 133,286 of record JAXCGZ010003831.1, read on the forward strand.
TTTGCTGTCCAAGGATTGGACGGATCAAAGAGTCCAGCTTTTATTGCTGCTTCTCTCTCCTGTAAAAGAATAAAAATAATGAATAAGGTTTAATGATGAGATATATCTACTATTGTCAGTTTTAGTCTATTTACCTGTTTGTCGAACACCACCCCAGCTAATCGTACTTACAGCATGCAGAGGAACGAAGAGGCACAATAAGGGAGGGCAAAAGTGAGAGTGAGAATGAACCACGGAAGTCGGATATATATTGTACTTGAGAAATACTGTAATCAAATTTTTAGATTTTATGAACTGAAATTAGGGAGCTGACTATTGCTTGAGTTCTGTTACAGAAGGAATCAAATCCTTGCTTTATGTGAGTAAAAAACTGATAAAAAAGGGTCAGAGTTCTGAATATAATCATTGATCCTCTCCTTAAAGAAAACATTGCTGTCTTACCTTGCTCTTACACAAAGTATTAATGTGGAAACAAATCAATTACGTATACTGTATCAGTATACGCACTGTGCAGGTAACAACCTATATTATTGTTGCTTTTGGTATTGGTGAAAATATGTGAATGGAGAAATTTTATGCTTACCATTTACTCCAATGGAACCGAGGTAGCACCGTGATTACAGCACTCAAATCAGGTTGTGACAAACTGGTATTCAAGCCCACAGCAGGGCATATGGAAGGACATCCAGCCTTGATGCCCCAACTCCAACCTGTCTATGTCCACCCTCATTCGAAGGGGATTAAGAGCGGCATAAAAAAGGCAAACAAACACCAAGTGACAGAGGTTGGGAATTAATGAAACAACTTCTCACTCTCAAAGGCTCAGGTCACAAACCTTTTTCAATGCCTCCAGTTTTTCCTCAATATTTTCCTCCTCATCCTCACTTGAAGACTCCTCTCTCTTTCTTTTAGCTGTCAACTCCTGGTGCATATTGCGGTTTTCTTGCAGAGCTGTCATTGCCTGAAATATAAATGGAATTTTAATTACAAACTATCAAAGGGATCCAGCCTAAATTTCCAAGTTTAAATCCATGTGTGTCCAAAACTAAACGGGGACCAATAGTGACATATAAAAAAATCTGATGTCTTAATGACTAATTTAAGTGGAATTGGTATGAGAAGGTGATCCATTCCATTTTAAAAATTTTCATTGCCCAAAACCTGCTGATGGACTGGTTGAGGATGAACAGGATATGATGATGCTCGCTGCCATACAAATTGATGTGTTTTTTCCCACTGCCTCCTGAATTTGTGTATTTATATCTTTTTTATTTTTAAATAACTATGACACCACGACGGGCAGAGAAACTTGCCCTCATCCAGCCTGGGCACGAAGGAAGCATTAAGCAAAGTGACACAGAGAATAGGGAATGTTGTGACTTGTCAGATGTGAAGGGAAAATAAATGTGTAACGAATATCAAAGACTATTTGGTGTTAATGTAATTACCTAATTGTGCTTACGGGAGAGTTCAGTGAGATATAGTGTTATGCTGGAAGAAAAAAAAATTTGCCAGAATAGTTTCAATTATTTTTGAGAAACATTTGATATTCATTTACATAATGAACTTTAATTCTAGATATGATTCATACTGTGTTTTCCAGTTCTTCAGTAATTTCATACATAGCATATGAGGTCTATGAATACTTCTAGAGTTAGTCTTTATCTCTAAGGCAGAGACAAGGACACTGTATCGTATGCCACAGGCATTGGCGGACAACAATATATCTGCTGTGAAGGTTACAGAGAGAAAAGCATATTACCTTTAGATCTCTAGTTGCCCTAAAACCCTGCAAATGCGCCCATTTGGAGTGCTTATGTCGTAGTGTCATTCTCTCCCTAACTCTCGCCTTCTCCAGTTCTTCTAATCTTTCGAGGGCGGCTTCCGGATTGGTCTTCTCAAGCTGCTCAAGCTCTGCCTTCTCTTTCTTAAGCCTGTCACGACGCAAATGACGGTGGAACCTGCGGAAATTTATGGGGATTAATAACAGTGCAGTATTCTTCCAGCCCGTCCTTTTCCTATTGTGAATTGTCCTCATTTTTTCAATCTTGTCCTTGAGCTTTTACTTAGTCTTAATCGCAATGTTTTCTTGGTGCCCCTGGACAAGACGAGGGCAATTTTTTTGCTTGTCCCGGTGTCACACGAAAAATAAAACCTCTCTGCTAACATAGCAAGGTGACCTCACTTAAGGAGTTCGTAAAAAATAAAAGTAATAAACAAATACAATTTACATCCCAAACAACTGGGGAGTGACACATTCACATTCTACAAATGTTGCAAGACTGAGATAAAAGCAATAATCTTAGTGAAGAAGAAGAATTCCCTGAATATCCCAAGAACTGATTAATAATGACAGAAAGTCTATTTGTCTATATGCATGGTCCCAATCCCCCTGGTAAGGGTGGTGGCCGAGCCAAAAAATGACAGGAAGTGGGTGCTAGTAAAATTTCCCCATTTGATTTTTCCACTTATCACAAAACAACTCTAAGAGCAGATGAGGATAGACAACGTATGCTGAAACATTTGCACTTTAATTCTTTTTGTACTACTGTATCCATAATACCGACTAAGCAATCTTTGAAGTCACATTTTAAGAGTACATTACTAATAAAATGTCCACTCTCAGCTAAGATTTTCAGCCTCTCAGAGGGATCAATCCGACAACTGACCCCTGAGAAAGAGTAGCTTTGGAGAAATAACACAGGAATTAAAACTGGATGCCGCATTCCTATCGTCCCATGGTGGTCTCCATCGCGGGTTTACCAACTCTGCAGACAAGCACGCTGACCACTACACCAAAATAAGCATAGAACAGATGAAGCGATAAGGCATTACAAATTTAACAAGACACTGACTATGCAATTCCTTTCTGTATTATCTTTAGTATGTAGAAAGAATAATCTTTAAATATATTCTCGGGTGATTGAATATCCTACTCTGGGTCATGATTGCTAATGGAGAATAGTGGTAAATCCACAGCTTAAAAGTGCCGTCTGTATATGATAATATAATAAGCACTATTTGAGAGATGACCATCAACACTAGTGAAAACTTTTACCAACACTCATATCAAGTTGAAGCAGGGCGGGTGACTGCATAAGAACAAAACCGAGAGGCAGGAGAACTTACCATAAACTGAATATTTTGCCCTAGCAATAAAAACAATACAGTAAGGAAGAGTTTGTCAGTCCTTCCTTACCTAAGGGTCACCCAAATCACCACAGTATTATAATTAAATTTTTTTTATTTCTTGCCAATGCACAAGTTGATTAAAAGGCAAGAATGGGCAGGGGGTGTTTAAACCTTGCTGTCTCACTTTTTGGTTACAGCTGTCAGGAGTGTGTCGGGTCAGAGAATGCAATACCTTCAACTAACCTTTCTTAACACTGCCTATACAATAAGCTATTTTCCAGAAAGAAAAAATATTGTATAAAAATGGAATGGTAGTCACTGCTTCCCTATCACTCTAAGTCACTTTATACAAAAAGCAGCGAATATGTGTTTAAGATTTTCCCACATCCATCACCATCAATATCCCCGCTAGTCACTCCTATTGACATGCAGTGGACACAAGGTGGACTTTTTTCTCTGTCATTATCACTTTTTACAAGCTGGAAATATGATGAAAGAATTCATTCTCCCTTCAACAAGGAATGTTAGCAATATTACATTAACCCTTTACATGCCATGGTATTATATCAGGACACATTCTATCAGGATGTAAGCTGTGAACACCCAACATTTGGGAATGCAAAATTTCAAATTAGCACACCATTCCCTTGGGTGATAGTGAAGCGGAAATCGATATCTGCCATCTTCTGTCATGCTACCATACATAACTCAATGTTTTATCAAGATGAGGGACTCGGTAGGCTTTGTGATGTCAAGGAGGGCAGTACGAAATTCTTGTTCTAGGTTGCAACAGAAAACCCTCCCCCAGTGCTGAGGCGAAATTAATATCACTGATACCTCGCAGGGAAAGGGTTAAAGTAGTTATAAAAAGTATAATACACACTTCCTGCTTTTGTTTTTGTTCTCCCTCCAGGCCTTCATCTCGATGCGACGCTTTTGCTGCTTTTCCCTCCAAGCTAATCTGTTGCGCTCCTTCAGTTCCTCCAAGGACATAGCGCGCTTTCTTGCGAGCTCTTCATTTGTTAACTAAAACACAAAGCAGAACTTTATTAAATATCACCTATGGAATATTATTTTTTAAACTATGCGATTCGAATGAAAACAATCACTCAAAGACACACATTCCAAACTAGGGGATGATTATTATATGACACCAGAGGTAATATAGTCTCCAATACCTTGCCAACTAGCAATGATTTGGAGGGTTAGTATGTAGCCAAATATTGTGTCTTTGGGAAGAGGCATTAAAGAAAAAACTATTTGTGGTTGAGGAAAGACGTAAATATACAGAATAGAAGAGAAGATGCAAGGTAATAAGAACGAAAGTAGAAAGGGCAAAAGATTAAAATAAGTAACAAAGACTGGTAGTGAACGAATAATAATATGGCTAAATCTGTGGAAAAAAGTAAGATATATATTGTGGTGGTCAATTTATCTAGGGAATAATCTTAAAAATCTACAAGAAAGGGAATAGCCTCATTCTATAACAGATATGAGTTTTGAAAAGGGGCTACAATGAGATAGAGTCTACTTCTACAAATGAATTTACACGACAATCCAAAACGCATCTTAAAGGCAGGATTTTCTCTAATCTACCCTTCTGATATATTACATTCCCTCTATGATCTCTCCCTCCAGTATATCATATACTCTCTCTGGTTCCTCCCTCCATCATCATTCTTTTTCTTATTTCTTCTTCGAATGACCTTATATTCCCTTTAAGCTCTTCATCCTCTTCACTATAATCTCTCTTTTCTTTCTCCTCCCATTCTCTTGTACTTTCTCTCGGATATCTCCTTCAATGTACAGTACTATACTGCCTATTCTCTCCCCCTCCTCCTTTCCACATTCTCTCTTCTCTCCCTTAACGGCACAATATTCCTACACTTTCTTCCTCCACTGGACAGTTCTTCTTTCTCTGCATATTATCCTACTTTTATGTGGGGTCGATAATTTCTGACAGCTCTCCTTCAATTAGCAAAGTTATAAACGGCATCTTCTGACAACTGCTTCTCCACCAAATAATTTTTAAAGATGTCAACCTCCATTGGACCAATTACACTTTTAAATGACCCAAATACGAGAACTACCAAACCTTTTCCATGCTTCATCCCCTTATAGTCACAAAGAATTTTAAGTCACTTTTCTCAGTAACTGTGTACACATTAGTCAAATGACTCACGAGAGTTTTCCTTTCAAAAACTGCTACTTTCCTCTAACTAACATTTAACTATCTGTCTGCAATACTTCTAACTCTCTGCATGTTGCACACAATTGTCTGTTTTTAGTTTTTTTTAATAACAATCATACAATTTATTAATATCTTGTGTAATATAAAGCCATTACCTAACTTGGACTTCATCCAAATCGGGTGAAAAAATATCGTGGCAACATAATACAAACTTTTCTCACTCCTACATAATTACTCAAAGTACTGCTCACTTTACCATAAACTCAAATGATCTATAGAGAGGACTACACTTTTCTCATACCTTTACGAGTATACCCCATACCTACAACACGTTTCATCATATACTTAAATGAGGTAGGATTAAGAGCTTAAAATGATAATGATATATAGTAGAATCATATTCTTAAATGAAATTCAATTAAAAATTTACATTGATAATCATATTATAAAATAGAATTTGAAACTGGTCAATCTACCTTGTTGTCCTCCATTAACTTAGCTCCCTGAAGCAACGCATAGACTTCCTGTTCGAGTGGAGTCTGCATCTTGACCTCCTCAGTTTTGAGGGTGTTGTGAATGCTTATATTTGGATTCTGCAATGGAAATGTCAGCTGCTCTTGTACACGTCTTTTATGTACTAAACTGCTCCATTTCTCTGATTCCATGGACACTTTCTCATAGCCGGCTGCTCGTTTCAGCTGTAAATCATAAAAGAAACATATCTTGCATATGTAGACCAGAAAATAAAAAGAGTAAACAACACAATTATTATGTTTTGGTAATAGTAGCTATTACTAATCCTGATGCAAAACTATTTTAGCTATGTGAAGCAAGACATGAATATGCATACCTATTTGCATGGTATGTTTATTTACACCAGGGGCCTAATATGCCATTTGTGAATTCATTACACTTACTGAGTTGCCAAGGTCTAAGAGACTAACTGAATATTTATACTATTTCGGGACTTATTTGAGTACTTCAGTGAGGCTGATATGTATTTTAAGTTATAACGATCTATATCTCTAATTACAATTACAGTAATATTTTGCTCAAGTACTTCTGATGTTTTGTCTTTAATACAACCTCGAAATCTGACAAAATGTATTGTATAAAAACCTTAATATACTGCATGATTATGCAGGTTTTCAAATATATTCTACTGTTTTGTAAAGACAAGTAATCCCCAGAACCCCAGGTAAAGTTAAACGAACCCATAAATTGTTAGGTAAGATGACGTGCCTTATAAATATGAATAATCTCAGAGCCCCTTGGGGTTACTGTTCTTTACAAGATCCCATTACACTTTAGCCCATATTTCTAAGTCAAAAAAGTTAGGGTATTTATGCCTCTTTTATCTCTATATCACCACCTTTATATTCTCAAACAATTTTCTTACTTGTCAGAAAAAATACTGCAGTGATAATGAATACACACATATTATAATATTAATTTTGAAAAAGGTATCAACCTCAATACAAGAACATGCTATAAAAAAGTCATTCAATTAAATTTATACCGAGTTTTCAACCCGGTCAGAAGAGAATGACGACGGTCGAGAACATAATTTTAACTTCCCTTGTTTTTAGGAAAAAATCCCTAACGAGAAAAACTGCAGCTATACAGTATCCAAGAAACAAGGTATACCAAAAGCTTGATTGCTTGTGGATTGAAGTGCCAAAATTAAAACCATGTAAACCAATCTCTTTTTGTGAGGAAAAGGGCGTAATTTTCCACTCAAGTTAAACAACTTGATAGTACAGTAGTGGCATTTGCCACCTTCTCTCCCATGTCACTTCAGCAGGCTTAATGAGTATCCAACTAAAAAAGCTGCTAAAGTTTTGGCTCCAAATGCATCATCAGATGCAAGATTAGACAAGCACATTGTCTGTCTTGCAGCTTAACACTTGAAAATAAAATAAAAGACAATAAATTTTTGTGATCATCATACATTTCCTTTTCCATTAAGGGACTAGACAGTGTCTTCTTGCAAAGGACTTTGGTTTTGGCAACAGTGACCATTACCCTGAGTGAATGCCCTTTCTAACCTCAGACTATGGCGGGCCTTGAATCCATGATCTGACGATTTAAAGTTGCGAGCATTACCACTCAGCCACGGCAGTCACTATATTTGCATACATGCTTAAAAGGTCTATTACCCTGCGCAATGCAACTTTCTCCGGTGGCTTAGGAAGAGTTCTAATCTTCTTAGAGGCATGTGTCAGAGATTTTTGACCGATGCGCTTCAGGATGTCAGAACTATCCACCTCAGTTCCCCCCTCTTTGGCCAAAGCTCTGATATTCCGAGGGGCAGGACCAATTCTGTGTGAATAAGAGTAAGGATAGTGAGTAAAGATAAACAATATTTTACACAATATTTGTGCAAACTAGGCTAAAATAATATGGAAAAATTATTCCAGAAACGCAAATAATAATTGTCATAGCTCTCATGGTACTGTATTGTACAGCTAAATAATGATAGTTCTACAGGAGGAAACAAAAGGAGGAAGGTGGGACAGATGGATTGCAAACACTCCCTCTATGAATTTCTTATCTTGCAGCAAAAGATCTGATAAGAAGGGTAAGGAAAGGTAGATTGCGAAAAGCCCTATTTCTTCAGGATTTTCTGCTACAATCCCTGTCCTTGCGCTATTTCACATTAAAAAGGAACTGCAATAAGTTTCTTTGTCATTGATAGATACTTTAATGTGGGAAGGGACACAACAACAGTGGTAGTTGTAATAGCTGTGCACAGAGGTAATTAATCTTACCAAATCTAGCCCAGTTTAATCTAACAAGCAACAATCAATGCTACCCTACTGTTAGATCTGCAAAATACGCTCATTTAAAAATATTTAAACCTTACAATAACTGATCTATGCAAATCGAAACCAACTAAAACTACAATCCCAAAGACGTTTAATACATAAAATTTCATTAAAGTTAGTTGGCACATTCCAGATCAATTTGATCTCATGAGAAAAAGGGGAGAATTTGACGTAAGTCTGGATTGACAGATTCCGAATTCTCCCTAACCTTGGTTTCCATATAGGACTGAATTGGGATTCGAACTCAACATGCTGAGATTTGAAGTCGGGTACAGTAAACTAATACATGTAGTTTAAGTTAGGTAAAGTAACACAGGTATTGTAAGTTGAGCAATATAAACGAAAAACAAAATAAATAGAGCAGTAAAAACTCACTTTTTCCTTTTACTAATTTTGCCGATATCATTGATGAGATTACTGTGCGCCTTTTGGTCATCAATGTCAGATTCAACGTCGCTTCCTCCAAAGGCATCGCCCTCGAAAATTTCTGCTGATGCAAATAATTTTGCATCTTCCTCTTCCTTTGACCTGCAAAAACAAGACGGGGTGCACGAATTATAACTCTATTAACTCAGAAGGCATGGACAACCGCCATGCCTACACTCCCGAAATGCTGGAATCGACCCTATCTTGCGATCCCTTGGGATGTGACAGAGCCCAACTAATGCTCGGGTTCGATCCGCCGTGCCGGGCACTCAGATATGTTATGGAAGGGGTGCCATAAAACGAATTTTAACCAAAGTCTTACTATCATGACAGGTGTTTTGGACCTTAATGTCACGGTTCTTTTTCTATGCCTACATCAACATAGAATATTCGCGTACACATCTCTCAATATCCTTTCATATCTGACAAGTCACTACAATCTTCATCTGTTTCTCTTTATGTTTTCTCCGTACCCATGCCCGATGAATTAATTTTTATTTACTAATTTTTTTTGGCCCGTCCTAGTGTCAAGGTTATATATGTAAAAAAAAAAAAAAGCACATCCTGCGAGGTATTAAAAAAAAAAATCAAATACCTAAAGCTACTAAAACACAGTAAGTTTCTTTACAGGGGTGAACTAACCTAACCACTGTAGTACATATCATAATTGTTTCCAAAATGTGAGCTTCAAAAGTAAGGTTTTCCAAGTAAAATACTTACTTCACTGTTGTAATTTTAAATTTTGTCATTTTGACAGGAAGAACACCTCAGTAATTATGAAATTGACGATAGATATCTAGAACACACATGGCAGGATGGAATAGCATTAAATCCGGCTTATGTTACAGGTTAAATTTATATTTATTTGGTTATTAAATATTTATAATTTAAATAACTATTCAATTGTTTTAATAAAATATTATAAAATAAATCATTTGTTCTCGTAAAATATTCATGATAATGTATAAACAAGTTTAAAAATATAATTTATATAAATGGCATTTAGATGTATTTACATTTTGCTCTTCTTCGAAAAAAGAGAAAGGATAGAGGAACATTTGAGATATATATATATATATATATATATATATATATATATATATATATATATATATATATATATATATATATATATATATATATATATATATATATATATATATAGAGAGAGAGAGAGAGAGAGAGAGAGAGAGAGAGAGAGAGAGAGAGAGAGAGAGAGAGAGAGAGAGAGAGAGAGAGAGATAACTACCAGGCTTGTCAGTTTTCTTAAATATATTTTCAAGGTCTTCAGAAACAATCACAAAGAGTACAATAGTTTCTAGATTCAGTTTTCTGTTTTTGTTCGTTGCTAACACTACTTGTTGCTGTCTGTGGCATTATTATTATTATTATTATTATTATTATTATTATTATTATTATTATTATTATTATTATTATTATTATTATTATTATTATATTATTATTATTATTATTATTATTATTATTATTATTATTATTATTATTATTATTATTATTATTATTTATTATTATTATTATTATTATTATTATTATTATTATTATTATTATTATTATTATTATTATTATTTTCCAGGAAAGACATCTCAATGGCAGACTATAAAGGTTAGTAACAGAGTTAACAGTAGGTAGGTTATTGACACCAATCTATCTGTCTGTCTATCTGTCTCTTTTTATCCATCTGTCTATTTATTTCTCTCTCTCTCTATCTGTATTTGTGTGTGTGTGTGTATATATATATATATATATATATATATATATATATATATATATATATATATATATATATATATATATATATATATATATATATATATATATATATATATATATATATATATATATATTAATGAGAACATTTATCACTCTTGCTCTTACAAGTCATTTTCATATTTACTCTTCTTAAATTATAAATGGAGGAAATGAGTAACAAATAGATAAGTAGATAGATAGACAATAAATAAATAAATAAATAAATACAGATACCCAATTGCATAGGTGTTGTCTAGGCATAATTTATCTTAAATAAAAACTGAAGTGTTTTTGATAGTTTTACATCTTGATATGAAAAGATACTCTACTGATAAAGCTTTCAGGGGTATTGTACATACATACATACATACATACATACATACATACATACATACATACATACATACGAAACTGGTGCCAGAAATACGCAATCTCAGTTATGATGAGAGGCTGAGGGAATTAAACTTGCCATCACTCGAAGCTAGAAGAGTGAGGGGGGATATGGTGACAGTCTTTAAATTCCTTCATGGTTATGATAGAGTGGATAGGGATCGATATTTTGATATGGCTGGCTCTAGAACTAGAGGTCATAGTTTGAAGCTTCGTAAGAAAACTTCTTTGCAGGATGTAAGGAAATACTTTTTCAGTGTAAGAGTAGTTGATAATTGGAATTAGCTAAGCGAGGAGGTAGTTAATGCTATCTCAATCCATAGGTTTAAGGAGAGGTATGATAAGTATCACTACGTCTAAAATGGAACCTATCAGGAGACGGGAAGATACGAGCTTTGGGCTCTTTCCCATAAACACAATTAGGTAATCACAATTAGGTAATCACATAGTAAAAGAAGAGAGGCAGAGAGGGACTATAAAAGGGATATCACTAGAAAGGCTAAAGAAAATCCCAAGCTTTTCCACAGCTTTATCAGAGGAAAACTGAAGGTAAAAGAACAGGTTTTAAGGCTTAAGAGAGCGGATGGAAGCATCACTGAGACGGATGAAGAGATCCGCGAAGAATTGAACAAAGAGTTCAGTCAATATTTAAAGTAGAAAATACTCCACCTCCCAGATTGCAGAGATAGGAGCTCATGCACCGGTATTAGAGAACATCAACTTTTCACCCACAGAGGTATGCAAATTGCTGATGGAGTTAGATACCCATAAAGCTACAGGTCCTGATGATACATCCCCTTGTGTACTTAAGAACTGCGCTAAATCAATATCAGTGGCACTTTGTATCAAATTTGAAAAGTCACTGGAATCAGGGGGGATTTCAAGATGCTGGAAAAAGCGAACATGGTACTTCTCTTCAAGAAGGGAAGGAGGGATACAGCTCTAAATAATAGACCCGTTTCCTTGACCAGCATAGCTTGCAAAGTTATGGAGAAACTACTAAGGAAACATATCTCTCTTCACTTGAAATCCTTCAACTTTTTGTCAGTGAGACAACATGGCTTCAGAGAAGGTAGATGAACAGTAATAAACTTATTAGAATTTTATGATGAGGTAAGCCGAATCTTACAGGAAAGAGAGGGCTGGGCAGATTGCATATTCCTAGACTTCCAGAAAGCATTTGACACGGGCCCACATGGGAAACTTATTAAGAAGCTGCAAGCAATTTCGAGAATAGGTGGAAATGTCTTTGAATGGATAAAAACTTACTTAGAAGGAAGGGAACAGAGGGTTAGAGTAAGACACTCAGTGTCTGAATGGAGAAGAGTTAGTAGTGGAGTTCCACAGGGTTCAGTTTTAGGGCCACTTTTGTTCCTTGTATATGTAAATGACCTACCAGAGTCTGTAAATTCATTCATGAATATGTTTGCAGATGATGCAAAGATTGTGAAGAAAGTAAAAAACGAGAACAATGGTAGAGAACTTCAGGAGGATCTAAATAATCTGCATGAGTGGTCAGAAAAGTGGCTAATGAAATTCAATACTTCAAAATGTAAGGTAATGAGAATGGGTACAAGTGCAAGAAGGCCCAAGCTTGACTACTCGGTGGCTGGAGTACAACTTCAAGAGCAGAAAATGAGAGAGATCTAGGAGTAAACATACTGGCAGATTTGTCTCCAGAAATACATATAAATGGCATAGTAAGGGCAGCATATGCATTCTTATCAAATGTAAGGGTAGCCTTCAGGCACATGGACAAGGAAATGTTCAGAAATATTTATGTAACCTATGTGAGGCCAAAACTCGAATATGCAGCCCCCTTTTGGAATCCGCACATGAAAAAGCACATAGCTAAGCTTGAAAAAGTTCAAAGACATGCCACGAAACTGGTGCCAGAAATACGCAGTCTCAGTTATGATGAGAGGCTGAGGGAATTAGACTTACCATCATTCGAAGCTAGAAGAGTGAGGGGGGATATGGTGACAGTCTTTAAATTCCTTCATGGATATGATAGAGTGGATAGGGATCGATATTTTGATATGGCTGGCTCTAGAACTAGAGGTCATAGTTTGAAGCTTCATAAGAAAACTTCTTTGCAGGATGTAAGGAAATACTTTTTCAGTGTAAGAGTAGTTGATAATTGGAATTGGCTAAGCGAGGAGGTAGTTAATGCTATCTCAATCCATAGTTTTAAGGACAGGTATGATAAGTATCATTAAGTATAAAATGGAACAGATGAGGAGACGAGAAGATACGAGCTTTGGGCTCTTTCCCGTAAACACAAGTAGGTAATCACAATTAGGTAATCACACACACACACACACACACTCACACACACACACACTTACTTAGAAGGAAGGGAACAGAGGGTTATAGTAAGACACTCAGTGTCTGAATGGAGAAGAGTTAGTAGTGGAGTTCCACAGGGTTCAGTTTTAGGGCCACTTTTGTTCCTTGTATATGTAAATGACCTACCAGAGTCTGTAAATTCATTCATGAATATGTTTGCAGATGATGCAAAGATTGTGAAGAAAGTAAAAATCGAGAACAATGGTAGAGAACTTCAGGAGGATCTAAATAATCTGCATGAGTGGTCAGAAAAGTGGCTAATGAAATTCAATACTTCAAAATGTAAGGTAATGAGAATGGGTACAAGTGCAAGAAGGCCCAAGCTTGACTACTCGGTGGCTGGAGTACAACTTCAAGAGACAGAAAATGAGAGAGATCTAGGAGTAAACATACTGGCAGAGTTGTCTCCAGAAATACATATAAATGGCATAGTAAGGGCAGCATATGCATTCATATCAAATGTAAGGGTAGCCTTCAGGCACATGGACAAGGAAATGTTCAGAAATAGTTATGTAACCTATGTGAGGCCAAAACTCGAATATGCAGCCCCCTTTTGGAATCCGCACTTGAAAAAGCACATAGCTAAGCTTGAAAAAGTTCAAAGACATGCCACGAAACTGGTGCCAGAAATACGCAGTCTCAGTTATGATGAGAGGCTGAGGGAATTAGACTTACCATCACTCGAAGCTAGAAGAGTGAGGGGGGATATGGTGACAGTCTTTAAATTCCTTCATGGTTATGATAGAGTGGATAGGGATCGATATTTTGATATGGCTGGCTCTAGAACTAGAGGTCATAGTTTGAAGCTTCGTAAGAAAACTTCTTTGCAGGATGTAAGGAAATACTTTTTCAGTATAAGAGTAGTTGATAATTGGAATTGGCTAGACGAGGAGGTAGTTAATGCTATCTCAATCCATAGTTTTAAGGACAGGTATGATAAGTATCATTAAGTATAAAATGGAACCGATGAGGAGACGGGAAGATACGAGCTTTGGGCTCTTTCTCGTAAACACAATTAGGTAATCACACACACACACACACACACACACACACACACACACACACACACACACACATACACACAATCTACTTAGAATCATATATATATATATATATATATATATATATATATATATATATATATATATATATATATATATATATATATATATATATATATATATATATATATATATATATATATATATATATATATATATATATATATATATATATATATATATATATATATATATATATATATATATATATATATAAAATATATATATATATATATATATATATATATATATATATATATATATATATATATATATATATATATATATATATATATATATATATATATATATATATATATATATATATATATATATATATATATATATATATATATATATATATATATATATATATATATATTTATATCATATGTTATTCATAACACTCATTTTCCAGCAAAGAAATTATTCACTCCTGGCCCATTATGTTGTTCTCGCATGGTTAAGGAATCCATGCTGGTTGACCTTGGGTCACGAGATGTCAGCTTCATATCTTGTGTCAAATACATAAGGAAAACCCTTTTGGAAGTGGCTGAGGTCAGTGCTGCACAGCCAATTACGATTATTTAAGGCTGATGTTATTATTGACATTAATATTCAATCCGTCATTTTTTTTTTTTTACGTTTTCCCAAAAGTTCATTTATTATTAATATATTCTATGTAAATAGTTAGAGGCCATCATTTATTATTCCCCATGTAGTCACCGTGGCTCAGGCGGTAGCGTCCGCGACTCTGAGGCGTCAGGTCGAAGATTCGCGCCCCGTCACGGTCTGAGGTTAGCAAGGGCATGCACTCAGGGTAACGATTACATCTGCCAAAACAAGTCCTTCGCAAGAAGGCAACCGTCTAAGCCCTTGGTAGAAAAGGGAGTCCGTGACGTAAAACCGGAACAACAACAACAACAACATTTATTATTCCCTATTGGGCGGCGGCGGTTCAGTGGTAGAGTGCGTGAGTAGAGAAGCGACTAACAGGGGTTCGAGCCCTCCAAGGGGCATTAGGAAAAGCATCCAGCCTTAATCCCCCAGATCTAACAGGTCTGTGCTCATCCCATTCGAAAGGGAACAAATTGTTATCACCATTTCCTATATTTCATAGATGGTCTTTAATCCAGTCATTCATCATGTAAAAAAGAATAAAAAAAGTCTTCATACTAATTATATAGTGTAGCCGCCATGGCCCGGTGGTAAATCACGTGACTTATCTCGTCAGGTAGTCTCGTCAGGTAGTCGTTTCAAAACCCACCGCGGTCTGACTTAGAAAGGGTATTCACTTAGGGGTAACAGTCACACTGCCAAAACCAAAAACTCCTTAAAAAGGCACCGTTCTAAACCATAATAGAAAAGGGAGTCCGTGACGTAAAACCGTATCACTCTTCATACTTAATTAATTAATAACTCAATTACTTCATTTATTTATTTATTTATTTGACTGATTGATAATAAATTGGTAAATTTTTTACTTATTTAATTATCATAATTTTATATCCAAGGTCAGCCCAGATGCGTATACAGCAGTTCCTCTACAAGGCTCAGGAACTTATGCCGTGGAAGCTGTCATCAACACCACTACCCCTAGAGCAGGGGCCAAGGTAATACCTGTAGAAGTCTTTATGTAGAGTTAATAATGCTCTCGTGTGAGACCCTATCAGCTTATTAGCTACTCCGAGCGCAGTGACGTAATTACAGACTCCTCTTCTATAAATATGGTCATAAAGGGTAAAAAAACCCGCTAGTAAATGAGCTTAATCTGGCTTATTTTATGCTCTTACTAATTTCGTATAGCACATGTGTGAGATAGATAGACTGATACTTATATAAATTATCTTAATAGGCAGAAATTATCTGCTCAATGAGAGTGTTGTAAAACTCCGAAACTTACCACGATTTAGGCTGCTTTCACAGCAAAATGACACGTCACACGTGGCATGCCACCCAACACGCCAGTTTAAAACGAAAATCCGTAAATATACGACACCATTCACACAGAAGTGGCACATTGGACGTGTCACGCCACTTCTGTGTGAAAGGTGTCACATATTTCCGGATGTTCGTTTTCAATGGCGTGCCACGTGGCTTGCCACGTGGCACGCCATTGCAAACGAACAACCGGAAATATGTGACACCTTTCGCACAGAAGTGGCGTGACACGTCCAATGTGCCACTTCTGTGTGAAAGGTGTCGTATATTTCCGTATGTTCGTTTTCAAATGGCGTGCCACATGGCATGCCACGTGTGACGTGCTACTTTGATATGAAAGCGACCTAAGTAGGGGTTATTATATACAGCTTGCTTGTACATTGTACTACTATAACACTAAAGATTTTCATTCATCTTTTACCTGTAAATTGGCAAGTTAACTTTTGATTATCTTTTAATTTAAGTTTTTACATATACAGGTACTGATATTATCCAATGGAGCATATGGCAAACGCATGTTAAAAATATGTCAATGGGCTGACATACAAGCTGATATTCAGGAATTCCCTGAGGATCGAAAAATAGAAATTGAAAAGGCAAGGATAGTAAAGTACAGGAACCCATATGTAATAAATGACGTAATAAATGACATGAAAATGTATATGTAGATTATTCAAAGCAGTAAATAAGATATGCTATTAGATTCTATTACATATTCTCTACCTTCTAGCAGATATATGATATTATATACTTAGTACATAATGATTTAATACCTTTCTAAAGCCGTGTCACGAAATGTGATTTCGTTTCCAGGTAGAGTCTTTGTTGAAGAATGGGAAGAAATATACATCAATTGCCATGGTACATTGTGAAACGTCATCAGGTGTTGTTAATCCTATACAAGAAGTGGGTCAACTGGTCTACAAATATCATCCAGGTATGTCCAGACCTCTTCTTTTTGTCTACAAATATCATCCAGGTATGTCCAGACCTCTTCTTTTTGTCTACAAATATCATCCAGGTATGTCCAGACCTCTTCTTTTTGTCTACAAATATCATCCAGGTATGTCCAGACCTCTTCTTTTTGTCTACAAATATCATCCAGGTATGTCCAGACCTCTTCTTTTTGTCTACAAATATCATCCAGGTATGTCCAGACCTCTTCTTTTTGTCTACAAATATCATCCAGGTATGTCCAGACCTCTTCTTTTTGTCTACATATATCATCCAGGTTTATCCTGACCTCTTCTTTTTGTCTACAAATATCATCCAAGTATGTCCAGACCTCTTCTTTTTGTCTACAAATATCATCCAGGTATGTCCAGACCTCTTCTTTTGGTCTACAAATATCATCCAGGTATGTCCAGACCTTCTCTTTTTGTCTACAAATATCATCCAGGTTTATCCTGACCTCTTCTTTTTGTCTACAAATATCATCCAGGTATGTCCAGACCTCTTCTTTTTGTTTACAAATATCATCCAGGTATGTCCAGACCTCTTCTTTTTGTCTACAAATATCATCCAGGTATGTCCAGACCTCTTCTTTTTGTCTACAAATATCATCCAGGTATGTCCAGACCTCTTCTTTTTGTCTACAAATATCATCCAGGTTTATTCTGACCTCTTCTTTTTGTCTACAAATATCATCCAGGTATGTCCAGACCTCTTCTTTTTGTCTACAAATATCATCCAGGTATGTCCAGACCTCTTCTTTTTGTCTACAAATATCATCCAGGTTTATCCTGACCTCTTCTTTTTGTCTACAAATATCATCCAGGTATGTCCAGACCTCTTCTTTTTGTCTACAAATATCATCCAGGTATGTCCAGACCTCTTCTTTTTGTCTACAAATATCATCCAGGTATGTCCAGACCTCTTCTGTTGTTGTTGTTTTAGATTCTCCACCCACGGATGAGTGGAACGGGTCATGGAGGACCCATAGGGCGGTCGCCAGCAGACACAAGCCCCAACCCCCCCCCTGTGGTGCCTAGCCACAGCAGTAACCTTCCAGTAAACAGCTTAAACTCTCTTGCTTGGACGAGGCGCAATCCCTCGACCTCGCAAATGCGAGGCAGCACGTTACCACTGTACTGGCCAGGAGGCTTCAAACCACTTTTTTTTTGTCAAAAAACAACACTAATTCCTAACACATCTGCGCTGACTATAAAATGTTGCTCATTCTTAATATATGTGAATTATTAATAATAATTAATTACTTGTGTTCAGTAATAATGCTGTCATTCTCTAGAACAAGAATATCTTACAATTTTGATAAAATTATTTAACTCCCCCCCTCCAAAAAAAAAAAAAAAAAAGGAGACTGAAATATCCCCCATTTTGCTGATAACAGTACTCAAAGTTTGAAAAGAAAATATCCCCCCCCAAAATATAATAATAATTATATAAGTTTTTCCGCAAATATTGTAAGGAACTAATTCTATTCAATATCGGCTCTGAGAACTTTCTCTTAAGAAATTTCTTATGGATATAAATTTCTCTAAAAATACGTCATCGCTGAAGGTTCTGAAGAAATTATTATTCCTCTTTGAGTTCACTATTTTGCAACTCTTAATTGTTTAAATTACAAATATACTCAAGTTTTTACTGAATGTTCCTATAAAGACTGTTGTACTATTTGCCCATTGAACTGGTTATTTGATTGGTAAAGAATTTCATATTCTGTTAAAATAAGAGAGTTAAATTAGGTTAGGTTAAGTTAGGTTAGGGTCGGTGGGGTGAGGTTGGGGGCTTCTTGGAGATAATATTTCAGGGTCACTTGGAAGAGGACAACAAGCTGCAGGGAAATATACTAGAATTAAATGTTTTTTTATTCCCTTTTGTTCCGGTTTTACGTCACGGACTCCCTTTTCTACCAAGGGCTAGGACGGTTGCCTTCTTGCGAAGGACTTGTTTTGACATATGTAATCGTTACCCTGAGTACATGCCCTTGCTAACCTCAGACCGTGACGGGGCGCGAACCCTCGACCTGACGCCTCAGAGTCGCGGACGCTACCGCTTGAGCCACGGTGTGAAATTGGATTTTTTTTTTTTTTTTTGCTATCAGGGGAGCCCAAGTTCGTAAGAATACTATTCAGCCATGAGCAGGCAAGGACCCTGAAGAGAAAACTGTATCCATTTTCATCCTCCCTTATGTTTAATATTCATTTAGTTTAAAGGTAAGTTTTGCTCGGTGCAACTACCGAACAACGATGATCGTTCATGGCTCAACGATGATCGTCAAACGATTGTCTAGAGCACTCATTCTTTGTTTTTGAATGCGGCTGTTTTACTTGGAGTGACTGCCGCGGCAGTCGCTCCAAGCAAAACAGTCCCATTCAAAGACAAAGAATGAGTGCTCTAGACAATCGTTTGACGATCACCGTTGAGCCATGAACGATCATCGTTGAGCGATAGTCGCACCGAGCAAATCGTTCCTTTAAGTGGAACTTTTATGTATTCGTCTATTACAGGTGCAGCATATGTGGTCGATGCAATGAGTAGCTTTGGGGCTATTCCAGTTGATATGGAGAGTGGTCATATAGACTATTTAGTCTCCTCAGCCAATAAATGCTTGGAGGGAGTACCTGGCTTTGCTTTTGCTATTTGCAGAATTGAACACTTACTCAAATGTAAAGGTAAGAGACAGTAGCAACAATAATTCTCTCTCTCTCTCTCTCTCTCCCTCTCTCTCTCTCTCTCTCTCTCTCTCTCTCTCTCTCTCTCTCTCTCTCTCTCTCTCTCTCTCTCTATCTATCTATCTATCTATCTATCTATCTATCTATCTATCTATTTATCTATCTATCTATCTATCTATTTATCTATCTATCTATCTGTCTACTATTATTATTATTATTATTATTATTATTATTATTATTATTATTATTATTATTATTATTATTATTATTATTTTTATTATTTTTATTATTATTATTATTATTATTATTATTATTATTATTATTATTATTATTATTATTATTATTATTATTATTATTATTATTATTATTATTATTATTAGCTTTTCCTGGTACTCTGTTCTCAGTTTTACTTTTGCCATTGACATCGACTCCCTCTACATCAATTGCATTTGTCTTTTCTTCTTGGCTGGTGAAAGATGCTCTCCCAGCTGCTCTTCACCATGACTTATGTCTCTGTCCTTCTTGCCATAAGCATCCTTTTACAAAAGTAAATTTGACCCTTTGTAATAGTCTCCATTCAGCACAGCTTAGTCATCACGTGAATAGTACATGTAGAGCTACTGAATATTCATAACTTTCCAAAGTCAATTATCTCTTTTTATCTGGGAGCTGAGGAGAAGACATCTTTGTCCTTTAAATAGGCTGAACTTGTGAACTTGTATTTATACCATTTTACAAGTTGCACCTTATATATAATGTAAGCTCACTGAGCCTGCTGGATTGACAGGGAACTATCAAGTTTATTTCCAACATGACAGGAAATAGTCGTGTATACAGTTTGGATCTAGTGGACCAGTATCTCAACCTGGAAGCCACTGGCCAGTTCCGCTTCACTCCACCCACGCACACCATGTTGGCTTTCCAGCAAGCGCTGAATGAGTTCCAGAAGGAGGGAGGAGTGAGAGGGAGAGCCAAAAGGTAATATGTCAATGTCCTTTAACCTCTTTATTGTTTGTATCCATGTTTCCCTATAAGCAACTATACCCACATTTTTCAGTGCCACCTCTTGCACTGCCATATATCTTTTCACCAGATCTGAAAACGTTATCATAATACTCTTCTGGTTTGCATTCAACTCCTGAAAACCTCTTCTAATCTGTTCAGTATTCTCCTTTATTTGAACTGTTCAAGCCACTGTTTAATCTCTTAAAAAAAAAAGTAGCCCAACTAGGCTCTCACCCAAATTTGTTTATTATCCTCATTTTCAGTAATTCTATTCCCCAGCTTTCTTTTTTCCTTCAAAATCCTAAACTCTTTTTTTCCAAGTTCCTGTCTCTCCTCCAGCTACGTTACATATCTCCTTTCCAAATTATTAAAGTCTCTCAAAGTGAATTATTTATCTTTTGGGTTCCTCAGCTTACCTTTCCACTTCCTTATTTTGCATTTGTCATCCAAATCCTTCACTATCTCTTTTGATTTTTTTTTTTTTTTACTGCAGATATCAAACCAACCACAAGGTCTTGAAGAGAGGCATGGTCGCCATGGGATTTAAGGAATTAGTTGATGACTCTCACCAGGGATACATCATCACATCTTTCTTTTTTCCACAAAATCCAAAATTCTCCTTCGACACATTTTACATGAAATTATCAGACAGAGGTATGTTAATTTCAGTGCTTGCAAAAGGGTTTCTAGACTGTATTTGGAGAGATACAGAAGGCTGTAATGATGCTACTACTACTACTACTACTACTACTACTACTACTACTACTACTACTACTACTACTACTACTACTACTACTACTACTACTACTACTACTAATAATAATAATAATAATAATAATAATAATAATAATAATAATAATAATAATAATAATAATAATAATAATAATAATAATTATTATTATTATTATTATTATTATTATTATTATTATTATTATTATTATTATTATTATTATAGTCATAATAATGCAATATGCATCATATTTCACCAAAATATATGAGATGTCTCATCACTATATCCTTGAAAGAAGGGGAATGCCTTTGACCAAAATTAGTATAAATTTCTCCCTTTGGCTTTTACTAGATAAGAAAATTTGTCAGTACAATAATGACACTCAACATAACCACATTACTGCAGCCTCATTCGTGCTAAAGTGAAGAACAATTATTTCATTGTGTGTCTGGATAAACGTTAAAGCTATTTTGACTGAAATATTGAAAGTTATGTTTCCTTGTGTGCAACAGACTATTTTTGGTTTGTTTTTCTTTCAGGTCAGGTCATCTACCCAGGCAAAGTGACCCAAGCTGAGTGTTTCCGTATTGGCAACATTGGGCATCTCTTCCCAGCAGATATGGAAAAGCTTCTTCAATGCATTAAGGAAGTCTTAGAGGATATGGAAATATATGTGCCTTTAAATTAAAGACGACGGATTACATGGAGTGGGCAGAGTTTGAGATAAGGGAAGGGTGGAGGAAAGAGGTAAGAGGATGGGGGAGATGAAGAGGGAAGGGCAAGGATAAAAGTGAGATAAAGTGGAGAATCAACATCTTCATTCAAGAGCAATTTCAGGCTGTATTGGAGTGAGTGATCGTATTGTAATCAGTCAATTAAAGCAGTGTTTTCTTGACGCCCCTTGGTTATTTACTTTACCCGTTTCGGTGTCACACTCATATTAAATTGAAAAATATATTATGAATCAATGAATAAATAAATAAATAAATAAATAAATAAATAAATAGTTATCAAATATTGGTTACCCAGGAAGTTCTTTACAAAAATATAAAAATACAAAGAAGAAGAAGAAGAAGAAGAAGAGCTCCTACAAATGTAAACAAACAAATTACTTATGTACATAACCTGCGCCAGAAGATAATAGCAGCACCTGCTACTAGCTAGAAGCGCTTTAGAGGCAGTTATATCGGGTCGGGAATAAGATTGAGGTAATTTCAATATTTTTTTTATTAAGTATTAATACATAAGTATTTCAGTATTATTACGGCCATGCAATTGTGAGTACGCCGCTTTTTATCCAGTAAGACAGGTTAAGCAATGTTGGGTCTGGTCAGTACTTGGATGGGTGTGCCCCGGGATCAACAGATACTGTTGGACTATAACAGGACCGGAGTAGAGTTTGGGTGGACTACTCGATTCGGGAGGTCAGTGATTGACCCCCATTCGAGGGAAAGATCATCAAGAATTCTTGGAGAGTCACAATTTTTTCTTTTCTTTTGCATCGGTGACCTTGTGCGGAGCTCCTAAATCGTAGGTTAAAGGTCATTCTGGAGTGTATCATCTTGGATAATGCTGCTGTTTGCGTTTTTTTTTTTTTTGCATTGTCTACGTTTTATACCAGATATAACTTGCATGTAATGTCGTGTCCGCGAGATATCGTAATAATTTTTCCCTTCACTTGCACCATTATTGCAACATTAGGTGTTTTCTTCGACGTAACTTTTGCTATCCAATGGAATTTTGTGATTTTTACCCTGCAGTTGTTATTGACTGAAAAGCTGATTGAGTTGCAAGCAATATAAGATTGCTTCTCTTGTACAAATGATTGATCTATCTTTAGGGAGAATGTTACTCTTATATTACTGTGCAAGAGTTGGCGTACTCAAAAGTGTTTCTTCATTAACTGTGTTGCTGTCTTTGGAACAACATATTCGAAACATGGAAGCTAACCAGACTTCGTGTCCTGCATATAATACTAAAAAAAGAAAAAAAAAAAAAAGCTAACCTCAGCGTTTCACATAATTTATATATATTTTTTTTATTTCATTTTCGTGCTTTCCCTCCTAATCCTTCCCATCCTTCCCCCCCCCTCTCTAGTGGCGACACCCTGCATAGGGCTAAGAGGGTTCACTCGACGCCGTCACTCATTCCCTCCCCCCCTACCCTATCTCTTTGTATCGGTATCGATTCATATACGCCAGATAATATTGGCACCAATATTGGTCATCAGAATTTCGAAATATTTAGTTGATATTCAGGTTTGTCCTTTATTCATTGTCTGGGACTTCATAACTTAATATAAAATTAGTATTTAAGTGTGCCTGTAACTGACATTTTTGTAAAGCTCTAAAAATATTCTTCTTCTTCTTCTTCTTCTTCTTCTTCTTCTTCTTCTTCTTCTTCTTATTATTATTATTATTATTATTATTATTATTATTATTATTATTATTATTGGAAATATAAACCAAAAGTCAAGTTTTGTGTTTAATAATTAATTACATAAAATCAAGCTTTCGCTTGTTAAAAGAGTTATACTCCTACTTTTAGCTTGCTTTTGTTGCCTTATACGAAGAGAACGCCTTGGCTCCGCCCCTTCATCGCCTCCAGGTAAGCCTTCACTTACCTCAGGTATCAATGGATTAACTCTTTATCAAAGATCTGTCCCTTGGTTGGACTATATCATCAGCCACATCCCCCTTCAAATGGAGTCTGACTATTATTATTATTATTATTATTATTATTATTATTATTATTATTATTATTATTATTATTATTATTATTATTATTTTCATTATTATTATTATTATTATTATTATTATTATTATTATTATTATTATTATTATTATTATTATTATTATTATTGTTATTATTATTATCATTATTATTATTATTATTATTTTCATTATTATTATTATTATTATTATTATTATTATTATTATTATTATTATTATTATTATTTTTATTATTATTATTATTATTTTCATTATTATTATTATTATTATTATTTTCATTATTATTATTATTATTATTATTATTATTATTATTATTATTATTATTATTATTAATATTATTATTATTATTATTAATATTATTATTATTATTATTATTATTATAATTCAGAACAGAGTTCTTTAGTGCTGTCTGTTTCATTAATAAAATATAAGATGAGATATTAAACATTAATTGTATAATAAGATGCAATCAAATGCTTGTTGTTTTTATTGAAAAAAAAAAAAAAAAAAAAAAAAAAAAATATATATATATATATATATATATATATATATATATATATATATATATATATATATATATATATATATATATATATATATATATATATATATATATATATCCATTATCTATGAGATATGCTATACTTAGACCATAAGAAATATTAGAGTTATTCAGAACTTTCGAGCATAATATTCTCTCCATCTTCAATGATAGTTCACCCCTGAAGATGAATAAACAATTCATCTCGTAAGCGCTACTGAATTACATTTATCTCCTTTTTTCCTTTTGTAGTCTAAGTATTCATATGTTTATACTTGTATGCTATCACATCTCCTCCTCTTCCAAATCTTATTAGATCGCTTTTATTATAATTATTATTATTATTATTATTATTATTATTATTATTATTATTATAATAATAATAATAATAATAATAATAATAATAATAATAATTATTATTATTATTATTATTATTATTATTATTATTATTATTATTATAATGGTATATGTATGTATGTATGTATGTATTATTATTATTATTATTATTATTATTATTATTATTATTATTATTATTATTATTATTATTATTATTATTATTATTATTTTCCTTACATTTACCTTGAATTTTTTCACATTATCTCTTCACCTGTCTCGTACAGTAGCAATATATATATGGATGGTATGAACTGGACATGCAGTGCTTCTCTCTCTCTCTCTCTCTCTCTCTCTCTCTCTCTCTCTCTCTCTCTCTCTCTCTCTCTCTCTCTCTCTCTCTCTCTCTCTCTCTCTCTCTCTCAGCTGGTTAATTCCAGTAGGGAGCCATTGTTGACGCCTTTAGTCATGGCGTACTTCATGTCATCTGAGTCCCGCAGGTTCCTCTCTTGTTTTCAGAATTCGGTTGTTCACTCCTACACATCTTTAACATCTCTTTGTGGTTTTGAGCTAAAATAATAAGAAGAAAAAAGTTGATTATAGAGCGTATAAGCAATATATATATATATATATATATATATATATATATATATATATATATATATATATATATATATATATATATATATATATATTATATATATATATATATATATTAATAATACTGAATTGTTAACATACAGTCTAAAATGGCAGGAAAAGCCTATTGAAAGCAACAACGAAAATATATTTGAAGTACTTATTAATTTCGTGACCTTATCTGGTCACCTTCTCAAAGTACAATGACAAGAGATACAACTAGCAAATAAAGAACATATGAAATGCTTTTCATATGTTCTTTATTTGCTAACTGTATTCCTTGTCATTGTACTCTGAGAAGGTGGCCAGATAAGGTCACGAAATTAATAAGTACTTCAAATATATTTCGTTGTTTTCTTTAATGGGCTTTTCCTATCATATATATATATATATATATATATATATATATATATATATATATATATATATATATATATATATATATATATATATATATATAATGAATGCAGATTACATAAACATGTTATTGCTTTATTTTACATTTGGATTGTATATGAAAAAAAAAACAGAGTAAAGGTATTATGTATTTGAAGACTTAGACAATAAATAAATCCATTTTAGACAGTTATTTTTTCTTCTTCTTTTTTTTTAGGGATAGGATCAGTAATTGATGTATTGCATGTGGCCTCACGAGCCTGTGGACCAAAAGTTATTTCTCTCTCTCTCTCTCTCTCTCTCTCTCTCTCTCTCTCTCTCTCTCTCTCTCTCTCTCTCTCTCTCTCTCTCTCTCTCTCTCTCTCTCTCTCTCTCTCTCTTATTATTCAAGATTAGCTATAGTAACATAATGCTGCCTTAGTTACTTTTATTTAACTTGAAAATATAAAAAAAAGGTCTATAGTTATTAAATTTGGCAAGATGTTTATCAAATATTTCTCACTCATGTTTCCAGCCCTTTCTGCTTGTTTTGGGTAGACTTGCCACAGTCAGAAGAGCTTGTCCACTTACCCTGTGGATGACCCAAGCAAGGTGGTGGTGGGGATTTTTTGCAACCCTTTATCCCCACGGAGCTAAGAGAAATGATCGATATTTAATAGCCTCTGGTTAATGTGTTTGCTTTGACTTGGCCACTCCCTAACAAAGGTGCATAATTCATTTAAATACAAATGATGTTATTTGTCTCTGAAACATTCTTGAAACATTCATGGACCCCAGGGAGGTATGTGATGAAGGAAGCCCTCCTATAGGAAAGGTGATATATAACAATATATGGACATTTAGTAAAGCAAAGAATTGCTTTCATATAATCATTAATTCTAGATAAAAAGATATGGATGTGAATATGAGTAAGTAAATGAATACATATATCAGTAATTAACCTACCAACATGGCATAACAATTCCAGCCTTTTTGGAGAATTGTTCAGCTTGGGATATTGTCTGGGGTAAGACCACTCCACAAGTCTCTGGAAGAAGAACAGTTACCAGTCCAGCCAAGACGGAAAGACCCCCAAATACCAGGAGAGGGGCTGTTTTGTTAAATTCACCCTGAGAATAATGATAAGTGAAATGTCATTCGAAATTTTTTAACTTTGTTTGCTTATAATTATGTATGACCTTGGTTAGAGCCCAATGATACAAGGTCAATGTGGCATAGAGTTCCCAAGCCAGTTAGAGTCACAGAGGTGGATGCATTCATGTATCAGCAGCGTGGACCAGGATACAATATTATTATAGCAGTTATCAACTCACCAGGTAAACGATGGAAGGAGAGAGGAAAGATGGCAACACCTCCAAGAGTTTCTGAGAGTGCCACGCCTTGACCCCTGACCACGGTTGGGAAGATCTCGGGGCCATACTGGAGGGTGATGTAATATGCACCTGTGATACTGGCTCTCCCTATCATTGCCATGGACAAGACTAACCAGGTCACGTCTAAGAATAAAAAAAGTTAATTTCGTTGCAATGACAACCAACATTAGAAAGCGACATATGCAACTATCCTCTATCCTTCGAATGGAATAATTTATATGATTTAATATAAATAGTTATTTTTTCACAATAATATACTACTCCAAAGATGTTATTCACTATTGATATGTTAGAGGAAGTATTGTATTGGTTCAGCTTTATTCAATTATTTAAGAGTTTCTATGAAACTGATGATAAGAGACACAAGCACCTACCTTGAGGTAGAACAGAATATAGCAAACTAGCAATACCAGCTATCAAAAAAGCTACAATGAGGGGAATCCTTCGCCCAAATCTGTTTATGAGCCATGGGGCAGACCAGGAAGGTATTTCTACGAGAGCGCCCAATAAGTAACTCAGGAAGATATTACTACTGAGGTTAGCTGTGTTCTGACAGTGTCCATAGTAACACATGCAGGCGAGCATCCTATAGATAAAAGGAGAGAAGAAGATCACATGTAGCACTCCACGTGTCATGAACCTATCTGACGCATCTAAAGTATGCATATTTTTGCATAGATTCTGTTGCATACAATCAGTTTTGAAGGGGTTTAGCAATTCTTTTTGTCGTGTTTTTCCTCAGCAATGATTTTAAATGTTAATTACGAAATGCGTTTTTCTTTTTCATAAGTATTTTGATTATTTATGGACTAGAAATAACTTAAAAAGTATTAGTTCTTATATATATATATATATATATATATATATATATATATATATATATATATATATATATATATATATATATATATATATATATATATATATATATATATATATATATAAGTAAGGGCATACACTCAGGGTAACGATTACATCTGCCAAAACAAGTCCTTCGTAAGAAGGCAACCGTCCTAGCCCTTAGTAGATAAGGGAGTTCGTGACGTAAAACCGAATCCATCCATATATATATATATATATATATATATATATATATATATATATATATATAATATATATATATATATATATATATGACACCAGGACGGGCAAAGAAAAAAAAAATCTGACCTCATCGGGCCTGGGCACGAAGGAAAAAAAATAAAGAGAAAAAGAGATGGCGAATGTTGTGACTTGTCAAATGTGAAGGGATGATAAGGGATGTGTAAAGAATATACAAGAATATTCGATGTTGATGTAAGCATAGAAAAAGTATCACAATAAGAAACATTCAAGATTAAGAAAATAAAAGTAAAACATTATTTTTACCCCATTTCACTTACCAAATCAGAAGAACAACCAAGACATTTTTTCTCAAGTGAGGATATTTAATTATACGAACGATCGAGTTGCTGGCTCTAGCTGAAGTTTCAGTTTTGTCTCCAAGAACCTCCAAATTCAGATCTTTCTCCTCGCTGTTCGATGCACTGTCTTGGCTCCCAGACTCCTTGACTTTGCCCATTGTTTCAAGCTCTGTTACTTCAGCTTCTTTCACATTTGTATTTGACAGAAGTTCTTCTAACATATCATAAGGTAAATCTTGACCATTGACTTTTGCTACGATTTCTAATTGTTTTTTAGCAGCTTTGTTCTTTCCCCTGGCAATCAGCCATGACGAGGACTCTGGAATCCACCTGCCAATAAGAAACACATTTTGACCCAATGCGAAAGAATGGGAGTATTGTTTAATTTGCATAGACAGAATCAAACCTGTTTCCAGATATTTTTACCTGGTATATATGATCTCTGCCAGTCACATAAGATGACTCTAGACTATTTAACAAGCGAAAAACAACATTAGGTTTGCTTATAGCATGGATTGAATCAAACCTGTTTCCAGATACTTTTATCTGGTGTATTAGATCTCTGCCAGTCACATAAGATGATTCTAGACTCTTTAACAAGCGAAAAACAACATTAGGTTTGCCTATAGCATGGACTGAATTAAACCTGTTCCTAGATACTTTTATCTGGTATATTTGATCCCTGCCAGTCACATAAGATGACTAGCCTATTTAACAAGCGAAAAACAACATTAGTTTTGCTTATAGTATGGATTGAATCAAACCTTTTTCCAGATATTTTTACCTGGTATATTTGATCCCTGCCAGTCACATAAGATGACTGTAGATTATTTAACAAGCGAAAAATTACATTAGGTTTGCTTATATGACTAGACAGTTGAGGTTTAATATCGATAAAGCTACATCACAATGCGATAACTCATTATAAGAGTTATTATTTTACTTATTATTCATATCTTAATGTTCATGCAGTTACTTGACCTGAAGTCACATCTTAGGCGGTTCCAGCTCAAGTACATTATTGATGTATGAGAGATGGGAGATAGAAAACTTATTAATTTTTCTTTAAACAAGCCATAAAAAGTACCTTAGTATGATTTAGAGTTGTTTTGGAAGTCTTCGTTACTGGTTTGTGAAATTAAGGGATGAATGGTAGTATTGTTTTTTTTTTAATTTATTTAACTCTCTATTTTTTATTTATTTAATTCATTACCTAGATTCTATCTAAATGCAAAAAAAAAAAAAAAATAGTATTCAAATATTTCTCCTGTATGAATGATTTCATAGTTTTGTCGTTATCCAAAAGGGTTCAGAGAGCTAGAAAAAAATAATAATTCGATGTATGTGTTATTATCAAGTTTAAAACATGGTAAGATTTTTTCTACGTCCATTAACGCAACCTTTAATAAAAATGGCTGACACATATATATTTTTGTACAGATATATTAAAGTTAAGGCTTACACTGGAAGGAATTGCAAATGGTCTCGCGCTTTAATTGGAAGGACTCGCAAGTGACCCCTTATGTGATATTGGAACCACGTGAAAACTTACTTGTAAAAGATAAGAGAGATGAGGGGAGGGATCGAAGTAATTAGACCTAGCGTTCTCCAGTCCCAGATGACCCATGCCAAGAGTGGTGTCAGTATTGATGCTATTGTATAGGTCATCATGATGGTCAGAAGGGGCACTGTTCGGCTCTTCAGCCCACAGTACTCTACCACTGAAATGTAAGTCTTACTATGAAAGAGACAATTACCAATTCTCTAGTCGGTCATATTTCAGGGTTTGTCTGAATTTCAATAAGTTTCTCTCTCTCTCTCTCTCTCTCTCTCTCTCTCTCTCTCTCTCTCTCTCTCTCTCTCTCTCTCTCTCTCTCTCTCTCTCTCTCCTCTCTCTCTCTCTCTCTCTCTCTCTCTCTCTCTCTCTCTTTCTCAACTCACCTAAAACGAAAGGTAGGTGGGACAGAGTATGATGTGCCAATCCAACCATAACTCTCAGTGCCAAAAACCCATAGTAATCACTTACAAAAATGCTTATTACACCTGCGGCTCCATAGACCAAGTTACAGAGAGCTATCGTAGGACGTCGTCCATATCTGTGAGAACGAGGACACATAATTTAGAGAGCAAGTGATTGCAGTATTTTGAGTCTAATTGTTGATTAATTGATAAACAGACATTAAAAGAATAACAAAATTCAACTCACACATCAGAGATAAATCCAAAAATCCAGGATCCAATTGTATTCCCGATCCAAAAAGCAGTTGCTATCATGTATGGACGCCAGGCATTTTCACAGACAAAATTTTGCTGAAACAGAGAAATCATCCACCTAATGACATTAAATAATCCCTGTGTATATGAGTTCCGAGGCATCACTCAAAATGCTATTTTTTTTCTATCATGACACATAGATTTCTGGCCCTCACTGCTTGATTGAATCCGCACTTGAAAAAGCACATAGCTAAGCTTGAATAAGTTCAAAGACATGCCACGAAACTGATGCCAGAAATACGCAATCTCAGTTATGATGAGAGGCTGAGGGAATTAGACTTACCATCACTCGAAGCTAGAAGAGTGAGGGGGGATATGGTGACAGTCTTTAAATTCCTTCATGGTTATGATAGAGTGGATAGGGATGGATATTTTGATATGGCTGGCTCTAGAACTAGAGGTCATAGTTTGAAGCTTGGTAAGAAAACTTCTTTGCAGGATGTAAGGAAATACTTTTTCAGTGTAAGAGTAGTTGATAATTGGAATTCGCGAAGCGAGGAGGTAGTTAATGCTATCTCAATCCATAGTTTTAAGGACAGGTATGATAAGTATCACTGAGTATAAAATGGAACCGATGAGGAGACGGGAAGATACGAGCTTTGGGCTCTTTCCCGTAAACACAATTAGGTAATCACTAGTTTCTTGCCAATCGGAAAAAAAATTACTTATGTATTTGTTTGTCGTTTGAAAAGGTGCTAAGCATAAATGCCACTTGCATTTCACTGTGTCATAAGGATACTCAGGTCTAACCTGTCCACGCGCTGGCCTCGCATTCGTGAGGTCGACGGATAGCGCCTCGTCCAGCCAAGAGAGTTTAAGCTGTTTACTGGGGATGTTACTGCTGTGGCTGGTCACCACAGGGGGGGTCTGTGCCGGCTGGTGACCGCCCTATGGATCCTCCATGACCCGCTCCACCCATCCGTGGGTGGAGAATCTAAAACAATAACCTGTTCACCTTGTTTTCCAGGCAAGGAAACTTTCTTGCTATATGTCAGTAGTTCTCCGTAGATTTGATAAATTTTCATATTGATATATTTTATTTTTATGATTGTGACACCAGGACGGGCAAAAAAAAAAATAAATCTACCCTCATCAGGCCTGGGTACGAAGAAAACATAGAGAGAACCAGAGATCGGGAGTGTATTGTGACTTGTCAGATGTGAAGGGATAATAAGACATGTGCAACGAATATCCAAGAATATTCGGTGTTAATGTAGGCATAGAAAGAGAACCGTAACTGAAGGAAGACTTAACATCGAACTGTCCTGGACAGTCTTATTGAAGTCCAATAGCCCCTTCAGGTGTAGTATTGCAACGGGCAGTTGGTGCCATGGGCCAACCTACTACATGGAAATTATGTACAGTAGCTATATTGTTGTTGTTGTTGTTGTTTTGCTTTTTTGTGTGTCACTAATAATCCCATTCGAACAGGGGTAACCACAGACAAGTTTAAGTTATATGTAATTGTCAAGACATGCTAATCGTAGTAATTGTGCCAAGAGTATACATACAATTGACACAAAATAATTGATTTATGCCCTCAGACATCCTTTTTTTTGTAGTTTGATTTAATTTATATTTATCACAAACTTAATTACATTTCCTAAATAAAATTCAAAACACGTGTTACCTCTGAGGTGTATGTTGAAAACATCAGATCTTTGTCATAGTCCCAGCCGTTGATGCAAGGCTCAGTTGGTGCTGGGAACTGGTCGAGAGAGGATGCATTGCTTAGCCAAGGATTCTCATGAACCCACATCGCAGTTTTGTTTGGGTCAAACTGATGACAGATATATGAGGTTCGAACTCCGGAATTCTGCATACATAAGAATACTTTTAATTAAAAGAGTATCTGTAGTTTGTTATTTTAAGTTTGACATTTGTTTTATCAAAACTATCATATCAGTAACTTACATTTTATTGAAAAAGATGTCTAGATATTTTCAACTATTTGCATTTTGGTATTACATCTCATTATATGAACATTAATCTTTTGGGATCTCGTGAAGAGTTGGGATCTGAATTTTTAATAGGTCTTAATTCTTCAGCTGGGGTAAAGTTGAGATCCGTAATCTTAAGTTAGTCACTGTTGATAAAGGCCAAGCTCAACTGCTAACCTAACCTAACCGCTGAAAAAAAATCAGGTCCCAATTCTTCATGAGATGCATTTTTTTTCTTTGTGTATGTATATCACGCTGCTATATATATTTATTCTTTAAATAATTTAGTTAACTAAAAGTAACTCAACTATCGTCTCCTTTATCGATACTTACGTAATCAGTTTCATTCAGAAGACTCGATACTTTATTGAAGAACATCAATTCTACCTCAGACGTACGAGAACTCTGGTTTCTCACAGTTATTTTCTCGAACACCATCTCCACGTGACTGAAGATTACACGTGTGAAATGGAGCCGTCAGGATAAATATTTGAGTGTAAAATGTCAGACCGACAATTCCCGTTGTAAAAGGAATGACGATAAAACAGAGGAGCTTCTGGTATCGTCCAAAATCACCGATTTTTCCTAAAAGGTCTTCGAAATGCATCTTGGGCGAAAATTATAGTTAGTTTATTCTAAGTTTTGGCGTTCCTGCTCTTGGTGTGACGTCTTTTGAAAGTTTTTTTTTTCTGTGTTAGCGTGATAGCTTTTCTAAGCTTTTTCTAGTTTTAGCGTGATAGCTTTTCAGAGTTTTTCCACTGGCGTGATAGCTTTTCAAAGTTTTTCTACTGGCGTGATAGCTTTTCACAGTTTTTCTACTGCCGTGATAGCTTCTCACAGTTTTTCTACAGGCGTGATAACTTTTCAAAGTTTTTCTACTGACGTGATAGATTTTTAAAGTTTTTCTACTGGCGTAATAGCTTATCAAAGTGTTTTTGTGATAACTTTTCAGAGCTGTTCTGCTTTGGCGTGATAGGATTCTTCAAAGGCCCGATTTCTTAAACAGTGTAAATCTAGGATACCATTTTGTTAGTTAGCTTGACACACAAATGGATTTTACAAACGCACCTGATCTCGGTTCTGTATGTGGCTAGGATCCCCCATGGGATCCTAGCCATACACAGAACCGCGTCAGATGCGTTTATGAAATCCATTTGCGTGTGTCTAGCTAACTAACAATATGGTATCCTAGGTTTACACTGTTTAAGAAATCGGGCCAAAGTTTTCCCTAGTTTTGGCGTAATAGTTATTCTTCAAAGTTTTCCCTAGTTTTGACATGATAGTTTTCCAAGTGTTTCTAATTTGGTGCGACAATTTTTGGAAGTTATTTTTCTGCTTTTGGCGTGATAGCTCGAGGTTTATTCTTGCTTTTTGGCATAATAGCTGTAGGGGTTATTTTTCTGATATTGGCATATATATATATATATATATATATATATATATATATATATATATATATATATATATATATATATATATATATATATATATATATATATATATATATATATATATATATATATATATATATATATATATATCATAAACATATCCCAAAATAACTCAATCGATATAATAGTACAATAGTGTATTCTCTCTCTCTCTCTCTCTCTCTCTCTCTCTCTCTCTCTCTCTCTATATATATATATATATATATATATATATATATATATATATATATATATATATATATATATATATATATATATATATACATATATACAATAACTATTTTCCCTTTATAAGGAGAGTGGCAGAGTCAAAGTAAAATACTCTGATTCTTTGGGAAAAGAAAATACAGAGGAGGGAATTCCTGTCTCTTCACTCCGCCCCATTTTCTCGACTCTTACGACACGCAGGGGAACA
Organism: Halocaridina rubra; assembly: GCA_037179515.1. Classification (NCBI taxonomy): domain Eukaryota; kingdom Metazoa; phylum Arthropoda; class Malacostraca; order Decapoda; family Atyidae; genus Halocaridina; species Halocaridina rubra. Next base: position 168,238 of record JAXCGZ010003831.1, read on the forward strand.
TGGAGGAAGTATTCTAGCTTCCCTCCCTCAGGGAGAGTGAAAATGATTATATGGATAATAAATTTCCTTCGTATAAAATTAGGCATAAAACTGATATGGAAATTGAGGTAATGTAAGGATACTAGGAGTCGCCCTCCAAAGGGCATCATCTAAAAAATTTATAATATTATTATTATCATTATTTTTTATTTTTTTATTGTTATTACTATTATTATTATTATTATTATTATTATTATTATTATTATTATTATGTAATTATTATTATCATCATCATCATCATCATTAATAATAATAATAATAATAATAATAATAATATTATTATTATCATCATTGTTATTATTATTATTATTATTATTATTATTATTATTATTATTATTATTATTATTATAGCCGCCGAATTTGTTAATTTTGTTACAATGAAGCACGTACAGTATTATCAAACTTTCAAAAGTTCATTAAAAGGAAAAAAAATTCTCGAAAACACAAAGAAAATAGAAAGTGTCGGAGAGCAACCAATAACCATACACACACACACACACACACACACACACACACACACACACACACAGTAAAAAAGAAAAAAAAAAAAAAAAAAAAAAAAAAAAAAAAATATATATATATATATATATATATATATATATATATATATATATATATATATATATATATATATATATATATGTGTGTGTATGTGTGTGTATGTGTGTGTATGTGTGTGTATGTGTGTGTGTGTGTGTGTGTGTGTGTGTGTGTGTGTGTATGTGATTACCTAATTGTTATTACCTAATTGTGTTTACGGGAAAGAGCCCAAAGCTCGTATCTTCCCGTCTCCTCATCGGTTCCATTTTATACTTAGTGATACTTATCATACCTGTCCTTAAAACTATGGATTGAGATAGCATTAACTACCTCCTCGCTTAGCCAATTCCAATTATCAACTACTCTTACACTGAAAAAGTATTTCCTTACATCCTGCGAAGAAGTTTTCTTACGAAACTTCAAACTATGACCTCTAGTTCTAGAGCCAGCCATATCAAAATATCGATCCCTATCCACTCTATCATAACCATGAAGGAATTTAAAGACTGTCACCATATCCCCCCTCACTCTTCTAGCTTCGAGTGATGGTAAGTCTAATTCCCTCAGCCTCTCATCATAACTGAGATTGCGTATTTCTGGCACCAATTTCGTGGCATGTCTTTGAACTTTTTCAAGCTTAGCTATGTGCTTTTTCAAGTGCGGATTCCAAAAGGGGGCTGCATATTCGAGTTTTGGCCTCACATAGGTTACATAAATATTTCTGAACATTTCCTTGTCCATGTGCCTGAAGGCTACCCTTACATTTGATAAGAATGCATATGCTGCCCTTACTATGCCATTTATATGTATTTCTGGAGACAAATCTGCCAGTATGTTTACTCCTAGATCTCTCTCATTTTCTGTCTCTTGAAGTTGTACTCCAGCCACTGAGTAGTCAAGCTTGGGCCTTCTTGCACTTGTACCCATTCTCATTACCTTACATTTTGAAGTATTGAATTTCATTAGCCACTTTTCTGACCACTCATGCAGATTATTTTGATCCTCCTGAAGTTCTCTACCATTGTTCTCGTTTTTTACTTTCTTCACAATCTTTGCATCATCTGCAAACATATTCATGAATGAATTTACAGACTCTGGTAGGTCATTTACATATACAAGGAACAAAAGTGGCCCTAAAACTGAACCCTGTGGAACTCCACTACTAACTCTTCTCCATTCAGACACTGAGTGTCTTACTCTAACCCTCAGTTCCCTTCCTTCTAAGTAAGTTTTTATCCATTCCAAAACATTTCCACCTATTCTAGCCATTGATTGCAGCTTCCTAATAAGTCTCCCATGTGGAACAGTGTCAAACGCTTCTGGAAGTCTAGGAATATGCAATCTGCCCAGCCCTCTCTTTCCTGTAAGATTTGGCTTACCTCATCATAAAATCCTAATAAGTTTGTTACTGTTGATCTACCTTCTCTCAAGCCATGTTGCCTCACTGACAAAAAGTTGAAGGATTCCAAGTGAAGAGAGATATGTTTCCTTAGTAGTTTCTCCATAACTTTGCAAACTATGCTGGTCAAGGAAACTGGTCTATAGTTCAGAGCCGTATCCCTCCTTCCCTTTTTGAAGATAGGTATCACATTTGCTTGTTTCCAGCATCTTGGAATCTCCCCCGACTCCAGTGACTCCTTAAATATGATACTTAGTGCCACTGATATTGTGTTTGCGCATTTTTTAAGCACATGAGGTGATATGTCATCGGGACCTGTAGCTTTATGAACATCTAAATCCATTAGCGCTTTGCATACCTCTGTGGCTGTAAGGTTGATGTTCTCTAATACCGGCCCTTGAGCTTCTATCACTGCAATCTGAGGGGGTGGGGTATTTTCTACTGTAAATACTGACTGGAACTCCTTGTTCAATTCTTTGCAGATCTCTTCATCCATCTCAGTGATGCTTCCATCCGCTCTCTTTAGCGTGTGTGTGTGTGTATGTATGTATGTATTATGTCACTACAACAACTGTTAAAGTCGCTCCATATTAATCTAGTTAATAAAAGGAACTTAAATAGTTCCAACTCATCCTAGGTTATAATAATAATAAAAACGACTACTTGGCAACTCAGTAAAGAGCCAACCATACGAGCGAAATTAATGCAGTTTTATTTGGGAATTTCAACTATAAGAGCATGAATGCATGTTTGCAAAGACATTTGCTTCGGGTTAGGGTAATTTAGATATAGAAGAAAACAGAAAACAAAGCAAAAAATGAATTTAGATAGATCGCTATAAGAAGAAGGAGAAAGAATAAAGATGAAGAAGAAGAAGATGAATGAAGGAGATGGATAGTGAATGTGTGTGTATATATATATATATATATATATATATATATATATATATATATATATATATATATATATATATATATATATATATATATATATATATATATATATATATATATATATATATATATATATATATATATATATATATATATATATATATATATATATATATATATATATATATATATATATATATAGAGAGAGAGAGAGAGAGAGAGAGAGAGAGAGAGAGAGAGAGAGAGAGAGCATGTACTTCTACAATAATATAAATTTCCCTTAATTTACCATATAAACAACTGAGAGAGAGAGAGAGAGAGAGAGAGAGAGAGAGAGAGAGAGAGAGAGAGAGAGAGAGAGAGAGAGAGAGAGAGAGAGAGAGAGAGAGAGAGAGAGAGAGAGAACATTTATATCCATAATGAAATAAATTTGCCCTAATTTGCCACAGAAGAAAATGAGAGAGAAGAGAGAGAGAAAAAAGAAGAGTTTAGCAGTAATGAAAATAATAAAAACAACTATAATAATAATAATGATAATAATAATAATAATAATAATAATAATAATAATAATAATAATAATAATAATAATAATAATAATAATAATAATAATGATAATAATAATAATAATAATAATATTAATAATAATAATAATAATAATAATAATAATAATAATAATAATAATAATTATTATTATTAGTAGTAGTAGTAGTGGTAGTAGTAGTAGTAGTAGTAGTAGTAGTAGTAGTAGTAGTAGTTGTAGTAATAATAATAATAGTAGTAGTAGTAGTAGTAGTAGTAGTAGTAGTAGTAGTAGTAGTATCATTATTATTATTACTGTTGTTGTTGTCGTTATCATTGTTTTTGTTGTTGTTGTTATTGTTATGCAAAAGTACAAAGAGCAAAACATAAAAATAAGACAAAAGCCATCATTTATTACGAAATAATGCTAATATATTGATTTACTTTCCTTTGGTCAGCACTTCTTACAAAATGCAAGGTCATGCCGAGGTCAGGGCATGCCAGAGGTCACACCTTGTTCTATATTTTGTCTTTTCATTATTTCCTCAAGAGCTACGAAACAGTTAATTTTTGCTCACATCGAGATGCAGTCTTATGAAGGTACTGTTGCTTCACATGCCTCACACATCGAATGATGAGTACATCGGGAATATTATGTTGATACAATCTACCACAAGGAACATCACTATCCCCTCTTTATTATAATCAAGTGGTTCTGGTGAAGAGAGGCTGTACATGGCTTTTAGAGGATTCAAACCTGGGACATTCTGGGTGTGAAGCAAGATTCATTTGCAGCCATCTTGCCTTTTCCCCAGAACATATTTCTCAGAGATCTAAAATTCTGTGTATTAGCACATGAAGACTCCAAACAATTATCTTATCTTAGTTATCAGTGACCTGCAGCTGTGTATATCAGATCTGTGGTATTGTCAAAGTAAATTATTCCGATTCGGGAATCATGTCTCTAGCTGTCAAGAGGAATTCTTATCACATACAACGTAACCAAAGCAAACCCAGCATAACCTAACCTCCACCCCAGATTAAGATCCTAAAATTACATTAGATACTTCGTCTGGTATGGATCCTATTATTATTATTATTATTATTATTAGTAGTAGTAGTAGTAGTAGTTGTAGTAGTAGTAGTATTATATTTGTTATTATTATTATTATTATTATTATTATTATTATTATTATTATTATTATTATTATTATTATCATTATTATTATAATTATTTTACCAATAATTTAACATGGAAGCTTTCGTACAAATTTCTCTCTCTCTCTCTCTCTCTCTCTCTCTCTCTCTCTCTCTCTCTCTCTCTCTCTCTCTCTCTCTCTCTCTCTCTCTCTCTCTCTCTCTCTCTTCACAGAAACCATTCATTCTTGAAAGACCATAGGTGCATAAATTTACTATTGACAAATTTATGCATGTGGCTCCCCGTCTCATGGCCAGTTATGCTATTCCAATGTCCAACATAAATTGCTTTAAAATAATTTATTTTTATTTATTTGCATATTTACATATGGGAAAAAACTATCAATATCTGTAACTCCCCGTGTCCTGGTCAGTTTAATTTTGGCTCACTAATTCTATCTGAATATGAATGTTAAAACTGTAAACGAATATTGAAATAAATGTATTTAAATCAACATTATGTTCATCAAAATAAGCAAATAGATGAAAAAAAAAAACATGAACTAATTACAAAAAAAATCTGGAGAAATATTTTTTCTGTAAATTCGATTATTATTTTTTCCAAAAGTCTGATTGAAGGAAGATCTGGTTGATCTGTCTATCCATCTATCTTTCTAGCTATCTATCTATCTATCTATCTATCTATCTATCTATATATATATATACATACACTATTATTTTTAAGTAATTAGAATACTTTCTTTGATAAAAGGGGACCACTTCTCTCACATATATTTGGTTCGCTCGTTATCACAGGAGTCTAATATATGTCCTCTTGATGAATTCTGTAACACAACTGTCTCTCTCTCTCTGATTAGAGACTCTTGTTGTAAACTTCTGAGATGCTCTCTCTCTCTCTCTCTCTCTCTCTCTCTCTCTCTCTCTCTCTCTCTCTCTCTCTCTCTCTCTCTCTCTCTCTCTCTCTCTCTCTGTTTACATAGGATGTACTGTGTGTGGGAGCAGCTGTTGTTGTTGTTGTTGTTGGTGGTGGTGGTGGTGATTATGTGTAGTCACCGTGGCTCAAGCGGTAGCATCCGCGACTCTGAGGCGTCAGGTGGAGGGTTCGCGCCCCGTCACGGTCCGAGGTTAGCAAGGGCATGCGCTCAGGGTAGCGATTACATATGCCAAAACAAGTCCTTCGCAGGAAGGCAACCGTCCTAGCCCTTGGTTGAAAAGAGAGTCCGTGACGTAAAACCGGAACGGTGGTGGTGGTGATTATATTGATAATGGCATATAAATGTCTCAGAGGTCGCGGCGACTCAGTGATGGAGCGCGGAGTCTGGAAGCGACTTGCGTGGGTTCGATCCTGCCGCGGGGCGTTAGAAACGGCGTCTTGCCTTAATGCCCCAGCTCTAGCATGTATGTCTCCACTCCCGTACGAATGGGGAGTATTTTTAATACTTAAAGCTGTCTTGGTTCTCGTAAGTCGGCGTCAGACAATGGTATGTGATCGTTTTTACGTCACGGACTCCCTTTTTCTATTAAGGGTTAAGACTGTCTTTTGCGAAGGATTGGTTTTAGTAATTGCGACCGTTACCCTGAGCCAATGCCCATTCTAACCTCTGACCGTGGCGGGTCGCGAACCCTCCACTTGACGAATCAAAGTCGCCAACGTTATCACTCGGCCATGTTGACTACATACCCACGACAAGAGTACAGGAGAGAAGTTCCGGTTTTTACGTCACGGACTCCCTTTTCTACCAAGGGCTAGGACGGTTGCCTTCTTTTGAAGGACTTGTTTTGGCATATGTAATTGTTACCCTGAGTGCATGCCCTTGCTAACCTCAGACCGTGACGGGGCGCGAACCCTCGACCTGACGCCTCAGAGTCGCGGACGCTACCGTTTTAGCCACGGTAACTACCAGTACAGGAGATAAATAGTATTAAAAATTTGCCGTCTGACAAGCCTACCTACGTCCTGCCAACTAAGCAGGTTTAATGACTACGTCTATGAAAATGGCAAGCCACAGATGGAATATACTGCACCATGAACCTGGGCACACAAAATGAGAATATAATCTAAATATGACAGAGCTCAGAAAATCCATCATCACCTTCCTAGATAGTCTGCAAACTTTATAATGTTTTTTTTTTTCTTTGGAATATTCCATTATTGCTGGCTGAGATTGTAGACAAATGCAAACACTGACTGTTTTTTTTTATTGTTTCTTAAATAGACTGGTTAAATATATGCCAAAAAAATAATAAATTTGCACTTTTTCGATGGGATTTTTTTACGATTCCTAAGCATAAATTCGCTTTTGATGTGAGTCACTGAGCAGTAGAAATTAAGAAGAATCTTAATATACTGTATAGCCATTATAATTCATTTGTAAGTATTAAAAGAATAACGAAATTTCTTTCAAGCACTGCAATTTTGCATGTTTTAATCAGCAGTCCTCCTGTATAGAGAATCTATCCACTTGCTTGAGTAATAGCGTGAGAAAATAAGCTTTCACTAAGTCGTGTATTGTTGTTGTTCCGGTATTACGTCACGGACTCCCTTTTTAACCAAGGGCTAGGACGATTGTCTTCTTGAGAAGGACTTGTTTTGACAGATGTAATCCTTACCTCGAGTGCATGCCCTTGCTAACCTCAAACCGTGACGGGGAGCGAACCCTCGACCTGACGCCTCAGAGTCGCGGACGCTACCGCTTGAGCCACGGCGACTACTTTCACTAAGTCGTATATTGGTAATTCAAAATCAAATGGGGACATATACCAAATCGAAATGGCCTCATTAAGAATTGGAACCTGACTTTTATCAGCGGTTAGGTTAGGTTAGAATTTCAGTTTAGCCTTTACCAACAGTGACCAACTGAAGACTACGGACCTCAACTATACTCCAACTACAGAATTAGGACCCACAAATATTTCAGGATCCTATTCTTCATGAGCTCCAAACCAAATTTATGCTAAGAAAAAAAAAAAACCTGTTATGAAAAGCAGTTCACACAAATGGAAAAGATATTCTAAGAATATTTAATAATTTCCTCCAAAATTTATAATCACTAAAAGTTCTTGTTGAGAGTTTGTAGAAGAAATTTACTCATCTGTGGAAGATGAATTTATTTCCCCTTCAATATATTTCCCCTTAAATTTATTTCCCCTTAAATATATTTCCATGAACTTCATGCCACATCCACGAGTTACAAGAATTTGGTTAAATGTATTTCTAATGAATATTTGTTTGTGCCGATGACAATAGATGCATTGGTTATGAGAGAGAGAGAGAGAGAGAGAGAGAGAGAGAGAGAGAGAGAGAGAGAGAGAGAGAGAGAGAGAGAGAAACATCGTGCTTTGATTTCTCTGGCATTATCTTCTAATTCTTATCACTTAAGCACCCTCACCAGATGGTCATTTCAGATATTATTCCCACAATCCCATCGGTGCAGAAAACTAACTTAATGCTATGCCGTACTTAAGCCTGAATATATGGAGAGGGTTGATATCAGGCAGGGCACTCGGCCGTAAGGCTGTGAACCCTTATCGCCAAAGTGGCTAGTCAGTGATAACCACTAATGAATGTAGCTGGAGACGATGGTACGGAAGAAGAGGCATTTGAGACACAGTGACCCTATATGGACATAAGAAAAGTTATAGATAAATGTTTGTATATATATATATATATATATATATATATATATATATATATATATATATATATATATATATATATATATATATATATATATATATATATATATATATATATATATATATATATATATATATATATAAGGTAATGCCCATTAAAGAAAACAACGAAAATATATTTGAAGTACTTATTAATTTCGTGACCTTAACTGGTCACCTTCTCAAAGTACAATGACAAGAGATACAACTAACAAATAAAGAACATGTGAAAAGAAGGAGAAAAACCTGCCCCACAAGGGGAATATACAAGGGATTAAGAGATACCAATCTTAATTGCCAGCCGGGGTCAGTCAATAATCCCCACAAGCTTGCCCCAAAGGGGAATTAAAATCAGTACTTGATTAAACTGTATGAACATAAAATTACTAACAATAGTCATTAATAATAATAATAATAGTAATAATAATAATAATAAATATATATATATATATATATATATATATATATATATATATATATATATATATATATATATATATATATATATATATATATATATATATATATATATATATATATATATATGAATCGTTTTTACCCCGACCGGGACTTGAACCTAGGACATATAAATTTCTAAGCCAAGGCGCTACCCACAACACCACAAAAGGTCTAAAAGGTAAACAACCCTTACAGCTTATATCTGCTATACTAGGAATGAACGCATTTTATCTGATTGCCACTATGTTCATATTGGTTATCTAACCATATTCTTCACAAAAGATTTTCGAATATTTCTTGTACATATAGAATGCGTTCATTCCTAGTATAGCGGTTGGGCTGTGGGGCTGGTTTATCTTTTAGACCTGTGGTGTGGTTGCTGGTGCCTTGACGCGGTAGTTGTGTGTCCTAGGTTCGAATCCTGTTCGGGGTGGAATATGATTCATGTTTTCATATAAGGTAATGTGCTTATTTGATTATATATAGCCACCATGTAGTAGGCTAGCCCATGCCATCAACCGACCGTTGCTATACTACAGCTGAAGGGTCGTGCAGACTTAAAACTGACAAGGACAGTTCGATGTTAAGTCTTCCTTCAGTTACGGCTCTCTTTCTATGCCTACATCAACATCGAATAGTCGTGGATATTCGTTATATATTTCTTATTATCCCTTCACATCTAACAAGTCACAATACTCCCCAGCTGTTTCTCTTTGTTTTCTTCGTGCCCAGGCCCGATGAGGGTAGATTTTTTTTTTTTTGCCCGTCCTGGTGTCACAATCATTAAAAAAAAAAAAATGCAGATTCCCCCAACCTCACTCGTGGTTTCGTTTTCGCATTTAATTCAACCCCCAGTATCATTCAGGACCAACAATAATCAGATAAGCACATTACTATATGTGAAGATATGAATTATAGTTACCCCCACCGGGATTATTGTTGGTCCCGAATGAGATTGAGAGTTGAATTGAATGCGAAAATGAAACTACGAGTGATGTTGGAGGAAACTGTAATATGAATATAGTGACATTCAGATAGAATGCGTTCAATCCGAGTATAGCAGATATAAGCTGTAAGGTCTGTTTCCCTTTTAGACCTTTTGTGGTGTAGTGGGTAGCGCCTTGGCTTAGTAATTTATAAGTCCTAGGTTCAAGTCCCGGTCGGGGTAAAAATGATTCATGTTTTCACATATGGTAATGTGCTT
>JAXCGZ010003832.1:0-75000 GCA_037179515.1 Halocaridina rubra
TACATGATAGAACTTAATAAGTATACATGCGAAGTCTAAAGGTATACATTTATGCACTTACGTTACAATAAACGAAACTATATGCAAACTAACACTTACATAATGTACGTAGAAATAAACTGTCTTGAAATATATTCAAGACAATAAGTATACATGCTAAGTCTAAAAGTATACATTCATGCACTTACGTTACAATAAACGAAACTATATGCAAAATAACACTTACATAATGTACGTAGAAATAAACTGTCTTGAAATATATTCAAGACATATATATATATATATATATATATATATATATATATATATATATATATATATATATATATATATATATATATATATATATATATATATATATATATATATATATATATATATATATATATATATATATATATATATATATATATATATATATATATATATAACAAATTGTTTGATAAATTAATAAAATTATATTAATTTCCCTTTTTCTGTGATATTAAAAGAAGTGCAATTTGAAATTGGGAGTTATCAAAGGTTGCCATACCATCTGCAAAATTGGAGATAATTATGTTAAACTACTTGTATATAGCATGATTTTCATTTATAAATTTACGGCAATTACTCTATTATATAGAATAATGTTGAAGTATCAATCAAAGTTAACAATAATTATATGAGGTGTCTTTAATATTTCAGTGTCTATTATCTGGCACCACTGAATTCTCACATGAATTTACATTATTTTTATTTTATTCAATAGAAAAACCTTCTTTTAAGATACACAACATTTCCAAATTTAAATCAAGTGGAAATAATAATAATAATAATAATAATAATAATAATAATAATAATAATAATAATAATGTAAGGAATTTGTGATGATACTTGTATTTTTACGATCATAAAATTTAAGCCATTTTTAACATTTAAAAAAATGGTGTATTTCATTGGTTTTCACGATATAATGACAAATTATGTCAATATAATGAATTATATTTATGAATGTCATCTTCTGACTATCCAGTGATTAAACTTTGATCATGGCCATTATTTCGATTCAATATATTTAGCAAACGTTTTTCGTGCCAATATTTGATTAATTAGTTAAGTATATTTTAAGTGATTTGGCAAAATGACTTATCACTTCTGATTTAAAAGAGGAAATTTGGCACCGCAGCAAAAGACCATCTTTATCGATAATTAACACCATAGCGTTAATTATTTAAACTAATTATTAATTACTGTGAAGTGAAATGCTTAATTATTATATTTATTCATATGTTTATTCATTCATTTGTTATATGATTATTCAATTATATATTCAGTACAAATGTTGAAAGAAATATTGGCATTGTAGCAAAACCATCTTTGTAGGAAAAGTGGCACCACTGTCAGCCATTGTGATAAACATCAAGAAGCGACGCCAAAAGTGAATATTTTCATTCGTGTGCGTTTTACGTCGTTTGTAAAATGCTTCTTCAAGATTTATTGACGATTTTGTGATTTAAGAAGCTTGTAGAATAAGGTAAAAGTATAAAAGTGATCAATAAGGGGCGGAAAGTGGGGATTTTTAGCCGAAATGTGATTCGATTTTTTTCTCCATAGATCGTTGTTTGGCAGCAGCCGGAGGCGTAGGTGGGAAGGAACTTGCCGGTACGCCCATTTTTATACCACGCCTTATTCTTTCGCGATATTATAGGCTTCTCTGGACGCGCTAGGTCTTGAACTTCAAATTGATAATAATTCAGTTTATGTGAATAGTTAATCAAAGGCCGGTTTTGGAATATTGATTAGTGGAAAAAAAAATCGCCCTCAAACGGGTGGATAATTATGAAATTTATTTTTTTTTATTTCCAACATATTTGTTATAATGTAATGGAATAGATTAGGTTAGTTTGCCCCAATTAGGAGACGATATTTCAATTAGTTCAGAATTCTTATAATTTTTTTAGGTGGGGTTGTATGGGGAGGTGTTGGATACCATAATTCAAATGCTGGTTATTGGCACGTACATACATATGCAATGGCAGCTATCTCCCTCGTAAGGGTCATGGTCGAGTGAAAGCACTTATTCAAGAAAGTTGATATACCTTGAACACTCCTTTTAGCTCCCCGGGTGGTCATCATGGCAAAGTGGTACCGCTTGCGACTTCGAGTTGTCAGGTCAATTGTTCGCGACCTGCCATGGTCTGAGGTTAGGGTATTCACTCAGGGCAATGCTCACACCTCCCAAAACTAAAGTACTGTACTTTGGAAGAAGGCACCCTTCTAGCCGATAGTAGAAAAGGGAGTCCATGATGTAGAACCAAGAGGTTGCCAGTTCCTCTACCTTCCACCAGATCAATATAACTTGCACACTTGTCCTATCTTAACGTTAACTTAATTTTAGTGGCACTCAGTTGGCCCCACTTACCTGGGCTATCCTGCATTTGAGAAAGTTACGATGATATTCACTTTAGACTCATCCTTGGAATACTGTCAAAGCTCAATGCCTTATGAGGTTTTTATAAGTACTAGGTGTCCTCAATTTAAGAATGTCTCGACCTACGACGTTTCGTTGTTGTGATGCGTCTCCCATAAATTATTTTGCTTCTTTTTTGATAATTTTTGGCCCATATTACATATCCCAAGCGTAAAGCAGATTCTTCTGATGTCAGTGCTTCGAAGAAAAAGAAAGCCATCACCATGGAAGTGAAATTAGAGATAGTAAAACATTCAGAAAAGGGAGAAACTTTACTGCTACGTTAGCATAGGTGGGTGATGATGGTGCTTATTTAGGTGTGTTCTGACTTGCGTTGAAAATTGGGTTGTGACGCGCAGTGAGGAACAGGACTCGATTGTAGGTCAAGGACACCCTGTAGTATAGTTATTGGTTCATCACTTAAAGTCACAGCAGTTGGAGTGTCAGATACATAAATCCTGGGTATTGATTTGCCTTATTTTGTAATGCTCTGGTTATCCAGTATTCCCATTTTTTTTTTCTTTTTCTTATCCCAAACTCGTACTGTACCAACAATTTCCCATTGTTTTTTGTTTCGGCTTGATTCAAGTTAATTTGAGTTTTATTCCCTATTGAAATAGAGTTGTTTCTGAATACTGTCTCCTTCTCCAATGCTAATAATATTAATAATTATAATAATAATAATAGTAATTATAATAGTAATAATAATAATAATGATTAGCGGGTAGACTCTATTCTGTAGTATAAGATATCCTAACCTACCCATCCTACTTAATCTAACCTAACTGAGGATCACTGGTCCTGGACCCTCTTACTTGGCAGTTTATTGTTGACGACATTGTCCAGCATCCTTGGATTATTCTTCTTTAACAGATCCCCCCTTTTTTTCTGCATTGCACATTATGATAATATACTGATCATTGATACTTATGCCTGTGTGATCCTGGACTCTTTCCAGAGTCAGTCAAGATGGGGGATGGTTTACTTGCCTTGACGTGGAACAACCACTCGACGACTTTTCTCAAGACCCTCAACACCATTCGACAAAAGGTACCGTAGTCGTTATATTTTAATGTGCTAATATAATTCATTTGCTTTATTTAGTTTTCAAGTATTGTTGCTGTTCTCTAATATGTCTGGCTGAACAGTCTCGAGTCCCTAAAGAAGTCCTCTGCTAATCACAAGCATTCCCACAGAGCTTTCAGTGTTTGTATTTTGTGTTATTGGCATTTGTGGTTGTAAACAGTGCAGTCTTCCATATTGTTTGATAGTATGGTTGTAAATCTCTGTGGTAGAGTTCCAAATATACTCTCTGTTGAGTTGATTCTATATTTGTTACTTATAATGTACAGTAACTTTTGAGTTTTGTAATGTATCCAGTTTTTTGGTGTCCCTGTTTTATATGTGCTCAAAACATCTGCTAGGTTCACAAAAGTAGGATAATTTTTCATTGTAGATGAACTGTATAGAATCTAAGCTTTATGGTTTTTAACTTTATCGCAAACTTTTATATTTTGTGTCTAAAATGAAAAGTAATATTAGTCATGTCATAGAAAGCTCAGAGCATGTCTGAATCAATAAATAAGTCTAGCATAACAACCTCATGTTGAAAAGAAGTAGTTGTTGGCTTTCTGGCTTACTCATAGTTATGGAAGAGGCAGAAATATCTTAAGGAAGTCCTTCATTAAGTGATCCAACATTCATAGAATTAGAGAACATCAAAAGGTATTACTATATTATTCCCTTCCTTCATTGTAGGACAATAATTTAATTATCCATATTTCACAGTCTCTTGTGTGTGTCTTTTCAGGAGCGGTACACGGATGTCACAATATCCTGTGGAGGGAAATTTTACCCCCTGCATAAAATGGTACTCTCATCGTGCAGTGAATACTTTGAAAAGATCTTTGAACAGACTCCTTGTAAACATCCCGTTATTGTGCTTAGAGACGTTACGTGTTCTGAAATAGAAGCTCTTTTGAACTACATGTACCTTGGATCTGTTAGTGTTGCGCAGAATGAACTATCTAGACTCATCAAAGTTGCTGAACTATTTCAGATAAAAGGTTTAGCGGTTCCTGATGAACCAGCCAAAAGTGATAGTAGTAGTAGTAGTGTGTCAAATAAGAGAAGTGATAGTGGTAGAAATAGCACGAGTAGTCACAGAGACCCGCCTGAGAACAGAAACAGACGTAGTGCCCCTGATACTCGGGATTCTCCTATTGCTAAGCGACCTAGAACGAGCGAAAAATATTCAGAAAAATACTCAGACTTTAGCACCAGTGATAGTGCTCAGCGAAGTGATTATAGCCAACCTCATACAGCAGGAGTTGATGATTCTGGGAGCGGGAGACTTGGGTCATCTGCTGGTAATGAGGTAAGTTTGAATAGGCATTCTGTGAGCACAAGGATATTTTCATGAATCATACAAGTATCTCTTCATGTAGGGGACTTAATTTCATAAATGTTTAATTTAGCTCTGAAAGATTTTCATAAATTTTCACTTTACCTTGTGATGCATGTACTGTACTGTATTACATGATTTTCTCTTTGTCAAGAGGCTTGTGAAGTAAGCCAATTTCTTATCATATGTGGGACTCTGTTTATCACAGACAGTTTTTCTTCACCAAAGGGGCTCTTAAGCATTGGTTTTCACCCTTGGAGCTCATGAATATCATTGTTTGTTTTTGTCAAGGGAACTTGTAAATTATGCAAGTTCCTCTGCACACAGGGGACTAACAAATCAAATGAGCTCGTATCCAGGGGAACCAGGCTGTACTTAAGTTCCTCTTCACCCAGGGAACTTGTAACTTAACGCAAATTTATCTTCTTTCACGCAGTTTCTAGGTTTGGTAGGCCAAGCACTTATAATTTTTATTTTTATTTTAGGTCAAATTAGTCATAATTATTTGTACTTGCCAATCTCCCCCAAACGGCTTGTCTTGGTAAAAACTAAATACATGTGTAGTTAGAGTGGTAAATGTTTCCTTTCATTAGTATTTTAATGTGTAGAAATGTTTCAAAACACTAAATTTTTTTTTTAGCATATTCACAGTATTTTGATGATCAGTTTTTGTCAAACTTAACCTGTTTCTTTATCAACTGATTTCTTATTTTGCAAATGTTACAGTAATTTATGATATTGTACTACCGTTTGAATAAACTCTTTTTCCATCTTTCTTTTTTAGCTGGGTGGACTGCTTGGCTATTGATAATAGTAATAGTAATTATTATACAGGATTATCTTTCTTTATTTTCCAGCCCCTCAAATTTGACTTGCCGGTGCCAATAAAACAGGAGATAGTTCACGAGATAGCTGACTCAGATTCGGAGAGTCGGGATACGGGTTTGAGCGAAACGCCATCTTTAGGTGCGCTAGACCCACTAAGTAATGAAAATCCTCTAGAACCTTTTGTGGCTAAACCTGAGCCAGAAGACGTTCCCCCAGATGAGGACCCTCTACACTCTGTGGAGCCTGAAGATTATAATGAGCCAATGCTTCCCTTAGCAGGACCCTCAGATGCCCAAGCGGTAATTGATTAATAGTTTCCTACTAGTTTGCTATTTTAAACATCGTAATTGCCTTGTTTTTTATTTTAGACGAT
Organism: Halocaridina rubra; assembly: GCA_037179515.1. Lineage (NCBI taxonomy): Eukaryota > Metazoa > Arthropoda > Malacostraca > Decapoda > Atyidae > Halocaridina > Halocaridina rubra. The sequence continues at coordinate 6,055 of JAXCGZ010003832.1, forward strand.
TTGCATTTAAAAACTTGGTATTTAATATAAAATTAATGTAATATGTAGTGGGTTACATAATTGTTGCTTTGTAGATTTTATACTGCTTCAGTTTTCTTTAGACTAATACAGTATTGAGCATTTAAGTAAGGGCTTTGTTGTACTACCAGAAAAACTGTAATGGTGATTGATATAGAGTTAAAGGTAATATGTTTTAAAAAAGCAGTTATGCATATTATTGCTAGTCTTGGGATCTTGTAAAGATGAATAACCTCCAAAAGCTTATGTAAAGTTCATTGACCCCATAAATTGTTAGGTTAGGTGACTCGCCTTGTAAATATGAATAACTGTAGAGCACGCTGGGGTAATTATGCAAGATTCCAGTTATGCAGTGATATGCCACTCTATATAGAGTAATGTAATCTAGACTGACATCCAATTCTCATATCTCCCAACAGTGGTTTTCTGAAGGGGACTCCACAGGTGGAGGAGGTTCAGGAGAAGGTGGAGACCTTACTCTGGGGGGTAAGGGAGGGATGGGAGATGCCAGTCAAGAGATTCTACCCACCGAATTGTCACAACAACAGCAGCAGATGGTGAGTGTTAACCTTTAGATTTGGGACAAGATTGGTTGCCATTTTCATTACCACTGACTATGCCTTTTCATCTGATAAAAATGTGGAGTTATCTTTGATTACCACTGGAATTTGCAAAATGTTGTTTTTATTGGCATCCTGTGGAAGATTTATGTCGTCGCCATTGGAGTGGGAGAATCATACGGTTTATTGAAGAGTCTTGAGATGTTTTTCGGTATTGTTTTTTGCTTAATCCCCAATCAAATGGGGGTGGACACAGGTTGGAGCTGGAGAATCAAGGCTGGATGCCCTTCCTTACACCCTGTGGTATATTTCAAGCTGGATGCACTTCCTAATGCTCCATGGTGGGTTTGACCTTTTATCTCTAGTTAATTGAGTGATTGAATCTGTTTGTGATATACAAGAGAAAGAGGAAAATCTTATCATCAAAACTGTTGTCACTTTTGGTGATACAAGAAACATTAAATTTTGTCCATTTCCTTTTCTTGTTTTGAAACTTATCGTGGTATGTTTAATCTGTGTTTTCTATGACAAATGATAGGTGTGCACACCTGCTTGTGAAGTAGTTGGCCAGAATCGTTTTATGTCGTTGTGTACATTTGTGTTGTAAATTTTATTAGTGAGACTGTGGTTGGGGATGGCATCGAAGGCTCTATCTATGTCTGGTGTGAAGAGAAGTCTTCTATGTGCTGGTTTAGCTGAACTGATGTCTCCAAAATTTCTTTGTCAGGTCTGTAAGAAGGGTGATTTTGGAGTGTAATGATCTGTTTTGGCTGGCTAAAGGAATGTGATGTTTGATTTATTGCATTATTAGTTTTCCAGTAACTGTGGAGGGGGGCAGAGTAGTTTAATGGGACGAGGTGATGAGAGTAGCTTATTTATTTATTTTTTTTTATGATGCCATATTTCCAGATGTTGGGAATTGTCTTGTGCGAATATCCGTGGTTTATGTTTGTAAATACATATATGCCTTGAGATCCCAGGTGTGTTAAGGCATAGGCAGATGAGTGCTTAAGATTGTTGATGTGCTCCTCTGATGGTTTGTGAAATGTACATAGTCTGGATCTATAAGGAACTGTCTCATGTGTGATGACACATCAGTTGTCACAAGGAGATGATGATGACTGACATGAGAGTAATGATGGATGAGGGAATTCGCCTGTTGTTTTGTTTGAGGATATATTGTCTGTTGTTGTGGCAGCGAGTGCTTATAGTATACTTTTGTTGGAGAGTGTATTACTGTTTAGTTTTATGTAGAGTTTGATGGAGTATGTTTACATATTGTATGTTTGGGGTTATGGGGATTGTTTTAGTGTATCATGTTGACTATGAGGAATTGAATGGCTGGTGTGATTTTGAGGTTGCGTCTTTCTGTAACCTCTAGGGAAAGTGTTTTTGTGTTAAAGGAGTGTATGGCATTGTTTATGTTAATGATGAGAATACTATTTAGTGTTTGAAATTGCTATTATTTATTAATAAAAGACTTCCTGTTGGCTCTTTGTAATTGTTGTCTGTATGTCTGTGGCGATATTTTTTTTTATTTATTTATTTTTTATTTTTTACTTATTTATTTTTTTTATGCTCTTAGAAAGGTTGTCAGAATCCTAGATTTTGACTGCTTTCCGTGATGTTGTAATGGCGAGGGTCTGTGAAGATGATGGTAGGAAGTAGGCTTAGTGCTGACTTTGTGTGTATGTATGTCTGTTATTTAGGTTTAAAAAATTTTCAGTGTAATGTTTTTATTACCAGCCCTCTGTCACTGTGAGAGATGTTGACAAACCAGGCCGGTGTCTTGGTTCTGTAGTCCTCACCCAGGGTGATGTTAAAAGTATTTGTATGTGGTGTTGGTGTGATTTGTTGTTGTTAGGTACTGTGTTGGATGTTTGAGGGGGGAATGTACTTAGTTGTGATTGTCATGTCTGATGTGTCGCCAGTGCATACTTTGCTTTAATATACAGAAGCTCCCCTACTTACGAACATTCACAGATATGAGCAAAAACCTACCCATCATCTATCCATGTATAGCTGTATGTATTACTGTATTGTACTGTATTATTACATTATTATTATTACAAGTATTAAAATTCATTAATACTGTATACTTTATTTTTTATGTAATAGTTAAGTGTGTTTAGCCTAAGTACTGTACAGGACTGCATATGTATGTACTGTATAGTACTTTTTTTTTTTTACCTAAACACAACTTACAAACAATTATACTTCCGAATGGACTTCTAGAACCTAGCTCGTTCGTAAGTTGAGGAGTGTGTATTAATGTGGTAGTGTCATATAGAGGGAGGGGAGATTTGTGTTTAAACTGGAGTTGAAATTTATGAATTTGCATACTAGGGTGATGAATTCACTACTGCTGCCAGTTTGGACATTTCCAATGGTGGTGAATTTATGAAATGTGGATTTTATTATGTATTCTGTTTAGTTTTGTGTATGTGTTTGATATAGTGTTTTGTGTTGTTTTGTGTTCATGTCATTAAAGTTTGTTGGCTGTTGATATGTGTGTAATGTGTTAGGTGCTGCTGCAAGGGATTAAGGAGGGGGTTTCATGGGGTTGTAGGTGGGGGAGAGTCAAGAGAAGGCCATAGAGGTGGTTAGGGTGCAGACAAGTGTGTTGGGGGTATTGATGGTGTGATTAGGATGGACAGATTTGGGGGAATGGGGTGTTGAGGGAGTAGGGGATTGGTTTGAAGAAAGATGTGGGGTGTATGGTGAGCAGGTCCAAGTGGTTGTGTCGGTTTCATGTAAAAGAGTGTTTTGCAAATATAATAGGCCCAGTTTTCATTCTCTCTCTCTCTCTCTCTCTCTCTCTCTCTCTCTCTCCTCTCTCTCTCTCTCTCTCTCTCTCTCTCTCTCTCTCTCTCTCTCTCTCTCTCCTCTCTCTCTCTCTCTCTCTCTCTCTCTCTCTCTCTCTCTCTCTCTCTCTCTGTGTGTGTGTGTGTGTGTGCATCATATGTCATATGGTTCTGTGACGTCTGCAATATTGTTATTATTATTAGTAATAGTAATCCAAAAAATTTCCTCATTGTCTCTGGTGAATGGCAAAGAATCTTGTCTCTTGTATACTTTTATACTTTTAATATTGCCAGTTTCCAAGCCATATATGAAATGATTAAGTATAAAGAGTTCTTGGAGTCTTTACAAAACAGTGATTGTGATGATTGTTTTTTTAGTTTTCATACTACTTAATACCCTTGGAGATGATGTCGGAAACCTCAGGTACTCATTTTTTGAACGAAATTTGAAAATTATTTATAATTAGAATTAGAACTTCAATTTATTTAATACTGTAGGACATTTTAGTATCCATTTTTAGAAGTTAATTAGGAGATTCTATTTAGAACTAGCATTAGTATCTTGCAATAAAAATTTAGTTTTGATTCACATTTTTGTTTTTCAGCATTTTGCAAAAATTTTGAGAGTATTGTCATTACAGTTATATATTTGTAACTGTGAAGGGAATATATTTAAACATGAAATCGTGTTGGTAGCTACGTATTTTAGGAAGAATTTCCTCTATTTATATGTTGTTTTGATATCATGACTGATAAAATAATAGCAGTTTATAACATTATATAGGTTACCCTTACCTGGACTTGTGTAAGAAGTTAATCTTATACAGTACTACAGGTAAAGAAGGCAAATGTCTTTAAATAAGTAGAATATATGACCAAGGACAGATAAGCTTTACTTGCTTGTAACCGATTACTATATAAGATTTTTTACTTGTAACTGATTACAGTACTATGTATGATTTTTACATGCAATTGATTTCTATCCAAGAACTTTAATTGATTACTACATAAGATTTTTACTTGTAACTGATTACTTTATAAGATTTTTTACTCACAGCAGATTTCTTTTTAAGATTATTACTTGTAATTGATTTCTACATAATATGTTTACTAGTAACTGATTTTCACATGGAAGTGATTACTCTACATTATTTTTTTACTTTTAACAGATTACTATATAAGATTGTTACATGTAACTAAGTACTGTATAAGATTTTTATCACAGTCATTATTCAATAATAAGATTGAATTTGTCTTTAGTTGTATATGTGTAAAGTGACAGAATTATTTGACGATGTGTCAGATTTGTCTGCTTTCTTGGATACAGGTTGTTCCGAAGAACAAGTCAGGATAGCAGAGAGAAAGTTTGTTGTCAGTAAGAACGGTTTTGGAGGTCCTTTGCGTTATTAAGTATAAAATCAGTTTTGGAGGCAGGTCTACATATAATCAATAGATGAGATTCTGTAAGAAAATAATTGAGGTTCTTTTCTTTTTGTAAAAACAAATTTCGTTCTGCTTGAAGAAGGGAAAATTGTTTATAATCGTAATTATAGTCATTTAGAACCGTTTGATTTTTTTTTTTTAGTGAAAGGTGTATAATTAACCCTATTGTCATGACAGTTTGTTCATATTGATAGTTTAGATTTCCAGACTACTGTTTTGGAAGTTCTTTTGGTGAATAGTATAAAATGGGTTCTTTTGGGAATACAGAAAGTTCTATATAATTAATCCCAAAACTAGTTGTATTTAAAAGATTTAATGTTGTCTAATCACCTAAATTCTAGTTACAAAATTTGATCTTGTAATGCTAAGTTGTGTTGTCTTTAATCACTTAAGTTCTAATAATAAATTCCGTCTTGTAATCTTATGCTAATGGTGTCTCTAATCACCTAAATTCTAGTTCCAAAACTTGGTTTTGAAATGATTACTAGTCGCTATATTCAAAGGCTTTTATACTAAATATGCAATTTAGTATTTTAAAAAGAGAGTTACTGCCTTTTATTGTCGTCTTTTAAGCTCCTTTTTTGTACACTTACAAAGAAGGTCATTAGAAATATATTTTCTAAGTATGGGACACAATACGGTATAACTTATTTTATTTGCTTAATGTAGGTGTAGATTTTATCTTGAGAGAGAGAGAGAGAGAGCCTGTGGGCGAGTGAGTTAGTGAGAGCTAAAAATGAGAAGGATAGAGTTCAACTTGTTCGCACAATCCTAGGTTAAATGCTTCAGACATTTACAAAGATGGGCAACTCATATTAAGAATGAATTTACCCACATCACAACTCTGTTAGTTTTCTTCTAAATTTCTGTAAATGAAGTCAGCGTTTTATTCTAGACTGATTAATAGTGGTTATATTATCAAAATTTTATCTGTTTTTTATGATGTATGGCTTGGAAACTTACTCTGTTAAATATATATTTATTGTGTTAAATTTATATTTACCATATTAAATATATATTTGTAGTATTAGATATTTATTTGTATGTTGAACTACAAGAATGATGACCCACAAGGTAAGTTTGTTGAATAGAAAATATTTTTGATAATTATAACTTTTTTAGAGTACAGATGTAGGCCTATACAAGCACTGAAAAAAAAAATCCTCATTTAAATCCTGAAAAGTTCATTAATAATGACCACTGTATATATTTGTATTTTTATATTAAATAATTGTATTGATAATCATTATATTTTGTAATATTGTTTTATATATTGGCAGTATTAGATACAGTACATGTTTTTAAATGGAATACTTAATTTATATAGCCTGGCACATTAGACCTTAAAGACTTGACACATAGAGCTGAAATTAGGATATAATTGGAGTTATATATGCCTCAGAGTTTCATTAATGACTTCTTTTATTTGCCGTCTGCGTGTTTGACCTTTAATTACTAGTTTAAAATCTTATAACTGCTAGTTTGTGCAGAGAATTTCGTTTTCAGCATCAGAGCACTACAGCTCACTGGAATACTGTAAAGTAGCTAATATCACATACTATAACTATTAGTTCGTGCAGAAAACTCTGTTGTCAGCCTCAGAGCACTATAGTTCTCTGAAATATCACGAAGTAGTTGAAAGGTCATGCTGAAAATTTTATTGTCAGCCTCAGAGCAAAAATTCACTGGGATATTGCAAAGAGTATGATCAATCTTCTATCATTTTTCTAGTCACCTTAACTCTACTGGATTAAATTTTTAGAAATATTGAATGCTCATTGGTAGTGTGAGTTATTTGGGAGTTAACTAATGGGGATTTGAGCCCACCAAGGGGCCCCCTTTTAGCTCCACCATATAAGTATCCACCCCCATTCGAACGGTGACTAATTGTAGAGCATGAAATGATCCATACATTCACTTACTGAAATAGTCTAATAAATAGAACTTTCCCCCTTTTATAGAATATTGGTGTTGATAGCATATCCCAGCTTAAAAGATTCCACAAAAATCATTTTAAATTTTGAATATCCTGAGGTAATGATAGAGGGGCAGCTGTAGCGCAATGGGTAGAGCGCTCAACTCAGGAAGTGACAAGTTCGTGTTCGATCCCACAGTGGGGCATTAGGATTGACGTGTAGCCTTAATCCCTTGCTCCAGCCTGTCTGTGCCCTCCCCCATTTAAATGGGTGTCACTAGTGGCACTTGAAATGACAAACAAGTATATAATGCATAAGCTTTTCATTTTGTGTCATTGCTAGTCCGCACATTGGCCGCAATCCCTCATGTAAGTGGGTTGGCTGGGTCAAAACCCATATTTTTCACTTCCCTTTGCATTTCCTAGTATTAATTGATTTAGTAATATTTGTATGCAATCCCCCTTGTAATTGTGTTGGCTGAGTCAAAGAACATTCACTTTTGCATTCCTCAGTATTTGCATATTTAGTAATATGTTCTGGATTATTTGAGGATTTTTTTTTGTATAGTGTAATATTGAAAATGCAGATTTATTCCGTAAAATGATTCTACTTAACACCATTACAAATAATGTCCGAGAAATTATATATACCACTGTTTGCTAGGAAGCTCCACATATCCACGAACCGGTTCGCCAATTAACGTCTAGCTATCCTTACTCCAAAACTGGAATGCTTTTTATTGTATTTTATCCATTTTATCGCGTATATGTGACCAAGCGTTTAATAATTTTCATACGGATCGTCTATGTATGTTGTACAGCATTTTAGTGTACCATTTTACATGTAGTAGTTTGGCCCATGGCACCAGCTACCCATTGCGATACTACAGCTGAAGGTCTTTTGGACTTACATAGGACTGTCCAGGACAGTTCAATGTTAAGTTTTCCTTCAGTTATGGTTCTTTTTCTTTGCCTACATCAACACCGAATGTTCTTGTATATTCGTTACACATCTCTTATTATCCCTTCACATCTGACAAGGCACTACACTCTATCTCTGTGTCTTATTAATTTATGTGTTTTTCATAACCAGGCTTGATGAGAGAAGTTTTATTTTATTAGTCTTTTGGCCTGTCCTGGTGTCACACAAAAAATATTATATTTATATATATATATATATATATATATATATATATATATATATATATATATATATATATATATATATATATATATATATATATATATATATATATATATATATATCTTCTCAGTATATAAGCATAGGCCTATAAATATATAAATTTATATTAGACATGTTTTTGAGATATTCCTGCCTATATGGAGATTTGCTTTAAGCCCAAAAGGATTAATTCTGGTCAGAATTCAGAGTTTGACGTAAGAATATCTTTTCTTGTGGATTGGCGAATCGGTCTCTTGGTTACTGTAGGTGTGAATGAAATGAAGTGTCTATTAATTAACTATTACCCGTATAGAATATTATATCTCCTGATTTGCCCGAAATGTTCGATTAGAATTTTTACCAATTACTACTGTTTTAAAATGGCTTTTCCATCTTTAAAGTACGTTACTTCTGTAGTCTATTTTATTTGCCATTACTATCAATAAATGGCTTTAATACGATGAATAAATGGCCTTCTATTTTTATAAGGCCTTAATACTGTATATTGTTTTAAATGGCCTTTTCTATCTTTAAAAGGCCTTAACTCTGTATATTGTTTTAAATGGCCTTTTCTATCTTTAAAAGGCCTTAACTCTGTATGATGTTTAATTGGTTTATTCTATCATAAAATGCCCATAATACTGTATTCTCTTTTAAATTATCTTTTCTGTTTTAAAAAGGCCTTAATGGTGTATACTGTTTTAAAATGGTCTTCTGTCTTAAAAAGGTACTAATTTAGCAAAATGGTTTAAATGTCAATTTCTATCTTTAAGATACTTTAATAATGTATACTATCTTAAATGGCCTTCTGTCTTAAAAAGACCTTAATTCTTGATACATCGTAAATGACCTTTTCAATCTTAAAAAGGTCTCAATACTGTATACTGTCTGAAAAAGGCATTAATACTGTAATATTTAAAAAAAATTACCTTTTCAATCTTATAAAGGCCTTTAATATACTTTAGTTGTCTAACAACTTTCCCTTTTTTTATTATGACTTTCTATAAAAGGTTTTGGTAAAAAATAAGTCGGATTATTTTTTTATATTGAGTAATTTTGCGCATTTCGTGAATTTTTTATGAATGTGGTTTATTTTGTGATCTAATTATTCAGTTCATTGGTATCTCTACTTTGTTACTATGAGTAGAATATTATTGTGTTTTTCTTTTGAGTTTGTTACTATGTATTTTGCTATTACTAGTGATGTATTAGGCTGCTGAAGTAAAAATCTACAAATTCACTTTACAAGTGTTGTTATTTGCCAGAACCTTCGAAGCCCTTAATTTGATTACATTTCAAAATATTTTTGTAGAATTGCGTATACGGTACTTTCATCAGCGGCAGTATTCTTTCGAAATACGAACGTCTGTGGATTTTTATTGAATATTTATCTTGAATTTCTTATTTGAATTTGAGATTACAAACATGGCAGTCCTTTATCGACAGAAGCATTCTTGGTAATACGAATGTTTGCGGAGCATTGTTGATTAATTTTTTTTGTCACATTTAATAGATATTGAAAAGCTCGATGATGCTACAAATTTCTCAAATTAGAGTTTGTGGATGGGTCAGTTGACTTATCTGTGCTCACACAGCGACATCAAGCAGACATTTTTGCATTTGTCTTTAACTCACACAGCGTTGAGTTCACTTCCGCCATTACTCACGTGTGTAGTGACTCTTAAGTAGTTAAGTGATAATAGCTTATGAAATTTAAAGTAATTTTGATAATATTGTGGAAGGATGAGGTAGAGTGAATACACCAAGATGATTTTGTGAAGAGGAGTAAGCCTTGGAGCCTAAAGTAAAGTTGAACAGCTCCTTAAATTGTTAGGTTAGGTTATGTTAAGTTGGGTCAAGTGACTCCTTATATATATAAATAATTCGAGAGCACTCTTGGATTACTCTTTACAATATCCAAGCAGGGCATATTTTTAGAAGCACAAGAATGCCAAAGAATTTATTGTACAACATCATACAGCAGCTCTACTTTCTGGTTGAAAATATTTGTCAGTCAGCCTGAAATGGTTAGGGTATGTGCTGAGGAAGGATGAGGGGTATGTTGGGAGAGGGAGCTCAGGATGAAGGTACCAACCAGGAGGGGAAGAGGTAGACCAAAGAGGAGAATTGTGGATGTGGTGGAGGAGGACATGATGTGTGGAGTTGGTGGAGGACGCAGGAGATAGGGCAGTATATATGCGATTGATCAGCTGCGGTGACCCCTATTGGGAGAAATCGAAAGACTTGTAGATATGTGATGTTAGCGATAAAAAGTTTTTCATCTCCCAACACCAAAATTATTTTACGATGTCGTAAGCCAGTACAAGGCATCAAAAGTTGATGAAATACTTTGTATCTTCTACCCTAGTGATGCTTATGTGTCCCATTTATTTTGCTCTACTGAGGAATCATAATTTTCCTTAGGCATCTCTATAGGCTGATTATTAAGGTAATACTCTTATGCAGCGGATATGCCTGTTTAAACTTTTTTTCTCCTCCCCTCTTCCTTCATTTCTGCTACCCCCCCCCTCAGCGCCACCAAGGATGAAAGTAACAGATTCATTCATCCCTGCCTATTCCTCCTTCTCATCTCTTTTCTATGCCTAAACATTCAGCTCAATCTGTTTCAGTGTCTATATATTTTTCATAGTGTGTGTAACATCTTTCTTATTGCCTTTAAGATCTGGAATTGAAACTAAGTCTTGTATACGTTTAGTTTGATGTCTGACCAGCTTCAAGCCGCCAGTTGGCCAGTCCGTATTCTGAATAATATGATATGTAAGTCATATCTAAATACAAACAGTGTCAGTTTTGCCTGGCAAATTCAAGCAGTAGATACTAGAACAGACTTACACGCTGATTTGTGGTATGAGTCCCATTTCATATTAGCATATTATCGCTTGTAATATGTACTAAGTTAATAAGAATTAAATTTGTAGCTCCAGAAGTGTTTTTATTAACCACATTACTTGTTTTTCTTTCCACCTTTGTTTTGCGAGTCCATGTTTGGGGACTTTTAGCCAATTTACAGCTGCTTTCGCAATGATTGAATTGATACATAGTATATCATCTGTTGAAGTGTCACACTTCAAGCCTCTCTTTAAAAAACTTTATTAACACCATATTGTGAGGGCTATTTGTGCTGATTTATCACAATACTCACTATTACTGTATTTATGTGACTGAGTGGAAGAACAAGTAGCTGAAAAGTATGTACTTTTTGGCTAATTAGTAAGCTTCAATATATCATATAGCATTGTCTGTGGTTTTTGTCTTATGTAAAATGTGTGACCATGTGTGCTTCAATGTGTAAAAGAAAATAATACTGAATTATTTTTTTTCAAAAGTTACTCAATTTGCGCAGTGTATAATTTTATGCAGCAAATGTAAATACCCCTGTACATACTGTTCTTTTGTATTTAAAAAAAGCTGATACAGGGGGTCCCCATGTTAAGTTGTTTCGAGGTTACATCAGAGACCAATAAATTATTAATAAATCAAATTTCCGACATGCCAGTCATCCAGAAGCAAACCAACCACAGTAGTAAAGGTAAGCAATACTGTATAGTGTACTTTAACTTTTTTATGTACAGTATTAGATTAAGAACTTAGATAATTTTTCTATGTTTTAGAGTATATATTTTTATCATTGGTGGGGACCTAGGTTCGAATATAGGTGTTTTCCAACTTACATCAAAATCCAGTTGAAGTCAACTGTCAGGAACGGAATCCTGATGTAACATGGAAACCCCTTGTACATATAAATGTGGCTACCATATTTTTTGTTACATTATTAAATATGCAGTATACCCATGCAGTTAATGCTAGGGAGTAGATCCAGAGCATATTATTGAAAGGTTAGTGCAGTTGTTGTTGGCTTGCCCTAAGCCTCTTGTCCCTAAGAAAGGCCACAGCCGATTTTGGGCTCTTCCTTGATGCTCTAAGGGAGTGTATATGTTTGTAAGCAGTGCAGACTTCCCTAATGTTTTTGGTTATATGTGGTGACATATTACAAACCTGGACAGGCATTATTGACATAAACATCCAACCTCTTCTGAAGTTGGCATTTACTATAGGGCGAGTAAGTTTTAACTAGTTTTACCAGCGTTTGTGTCTTTCCTGATGTGTAAGATCACAGTAGCACAATGGTTAGAGCACTCGACTTGGGAAGTGACATGACCTGCGATTGAGCCCACCGCTGGGCATTACATAGTGCATCCACCCTTAATTACAGAGTTATAACCTGCATGTGTCTACCCCCATGCCGGGCATTAGTAGTGACAAAGAAAACATTCATATGACAGCAACATCTAAGGTCCCTGGTGGTAGAGTAAAAAGAGTACCACGCCTGTAATCCTTGTATTTTGTAAATGGTTACTAAAAGGTATAGGGAAGTAATTCCCTGCCAACGTCTTCATTTCTGAAGTTTTTTCTTGCCTTGGAATAGTTGATAGAAGAGAATAATGAATCCCTCTTGCCTCCCTTTTATTAAGTTTGTGTCAATGTTGCTATCTTTCTGAGAGACGTGGTTTTATGTCGGACGTCATGGCAGAATATCCTTTCCCACTTACCTTGTGAATGACCCTAGCAGGGTGGCTGGGGGAAATTTTGGAGTCCTTTATCCCCAAGGAGCTAAGAGGAGTGATTGAGGTATATTGGCTCCTACTGAATGTGTGCTTTGACTCGGCCATCTCATTACAAGGGGTACTGCAGCTAGTGTATATATACGAAGCACGAATAAGATTTCATACTATATACTCTTATTGCCCATTAGAAGAAAATAAAACTTTTTTGTCATATCCAGTAGGTCTCTTCTTTTATACTGAAAGAGCGCCTTTTTCTCACAGATATCACCAAAGTATACCCGTTCGATTGACTACAAGCTCTTTGGATATGAGAGAACTAATGAAGCATTTCTCTGCCCTGACTGTCCCTACTCCACAGGTCATAAAAGCAACTACACAAATCATCTTCTCACCCATACAGGTGAAAAGCCCCATAAGTGCCCTTCTTGCCCGGCTTCTTTCGCCCAAAAGAAAACTCTGACAAGACACATGCAGAGACACACAGGCGAAAGACCCTTTAAGTGCCCCTTCTGCACTTACAGTGCAGCTCGCAAGAGCTCCTTGCAGAGTCACATGTTCAGGAAGCATGGAAATGTGGTTAATAATTAGTTTTTTGCTTATTCTGTCTGGAAATCTAATTTTCTACATATTCACTGTATACTACTTTATGTTAATATGGTATGCAAGACTTTCTCTTTTGACAGTATGACAAGATCTGGGCTAGGTTATGATTTCTTTGGTGGATAATTATAGATCCTGTTTACAATCAATATTAATTTGTGCCTAGATGTTATACCTAATGTATCTTTGAGGACTTAGGATTCTTGCTGGAAGTGGTCTGTATGCATAGTAGCTGTTTGGCTGGTGATTATTTTTAGGGCTCTGTTTCTTATAGTTTGTAGAGTGTTATGTTGTGTTTAGTGAGGTTAGATGCCAAAGCAAGACATGAATATTCCATCACTTAACGTAGTAAAGTATATATATTGTTCTAATGGCTTCTATGTTGTCAGAATGTTGTACGGGCAAGTGACTTGAGGGCATTAATTCTTGGTGTCAGTTTGTGATATGTATAACTGACTTTCATATTTCTCATGTTATACCAAGGTTTTTGGCTAGTACAGTGGTAACGCGTTGGCCTCGCATTCGTAAGATCGATGGATCGCGCCTTGTCCAGGCAAGAGAATTTAAGCTGTTTACTGGGGAGGTTACTGCTGTTGCTGCGCACCACAGTAGGGGGGTTGGGGCTTGTGCCGGCTGGCGACCGCCCTATGGGTCCTCCATGACCCGCTCCACCCCATCTGTGGGTGAATCTAAAACAACAAAACGTGTTAAGGATATGTTGTTTGTGGTTAGGTGTGGAATAAGGCAATGTTTTGCTGTCCAGTTTGTGAGGAGAGTAACTGTGGATTTGGCTTTAGCTAATTCTGTTATGTTTGTGGTGAACCAGTCGTGTTTTGTGTTGAGGTAGGGTTGGAGGTCTGTAACTGTTTGTCTCTTGATGTGTACATATGAGTGTACTGTCGGCAGCATAGGGAGCTTTGTCTGTTTAGGGTGAGCAGGATATTGGTAAGTTGTGCATGTATATTTATAGACTGTGGGTGGTAAGATGGGTCCTTGAGGGACTCCCTTTATAAAGTTTCTGATGTTCGATTACTGACTGGTAAATGATATGTATGTACACCTGCCCTCTAGGTAGATTACCTCCCAGGTACCTTAAGAATATGTATTCTCAAAGTTACACGGTCGAAATTGGAGGAAAAAGATGAGATGAAGTCATGTATATAAATGTGCCATACGTGTAATGCACATTGTTTTAAAAATGTTTGACCTTTTAAATGAACATACATTTATTTTACATATATTATTATTTATATTATGTGATAGAGTAAGAAGAATCCCCTTTGCCTACTTTTTATTGTTAACTTGTGACAAATGTGTTCTTCTGTGAGATGTGGTGTTACGTCAAAGAGATAAAATCCCTGTACGGAGCGTGAAATAGATTCTGTACCTTATATTCTTGTTGCGCATTAGCAGGAAACTAAAGCTTTAGTACTCATATCCAATAGGTCTCTTCTTTTATAATGAAAGACCGCCTTCTTTTTCACAGATGTCACCTGAGTATACCCGTCCCATTGTCTACGACCATTCGGGATATGAAAAAACTAGGAAAGTGTATTTCTGCCCTGACTGTCTCTATTCCACAGGTCATAAAACCAAGTACACAAATCATCTTCTCACTCATACGGGTGAAAAACCCTTTAAGTGCCCTTCTTGCCCAGCTTATTTCACCCAAAAGACAACTTTGACAAGACACATGCACACACATACAGGTGAAAGACCTCATCAGTGCTCCTATTGTACTTATAGTGCAGCACGCAAGAGCACCTTGCAGAGTCACATGGTCAGGAAGCATGAAAATATGGTTAATAATTAGTTGTGTATTTCTTGCTTATTCTGTCGGGAAATCTTATTTTGTTTATCTATTCATAGTTTACCACTATGGTATACAGTACTCTACTTTCTCTGAGGACAGGAAGAAATCTCGAGTAGTGGGGTAGGTTATGATTTCTTATCTTGATCATTATTGTTCTTGCTTACAAGATATATTTATTTGTATCTAGATGTTATATCTAATTGACATTTTGTGACCTAGCACTTATATGTTAGTTTTATATACTCTGGCAGATATGTATTGAATATAATTAAAGATATACATGTACCTTAATGTTTGTATTATTTACAATGCCAGTGGCATTTAGTGCCAGGAATGTTCTATTATATGCAAATACCCGTAATGCTCATGAGTTCTTTAATTATTTTACTTCGATGGTAGGGCACTCATAGCGTATGCTTTCTACATTATGCTGTTATGGGTGTATTTAATGTCTACAGTGTACTGTTATTTTACAAATACGTATATTTTAGAAAAATTCTTTCAAAATAATATAAAACTGTTATACTACCTGCAAATCCGGAACTTGACATTTCTTTATTAACACAAGCTTACCCTTCCATCGCAGGTGGGTGTGTCTCACTTACAGCCTGAACTTGCAAGACGACGCAAACGATACGTGAGACACAAAGTTCATGTCTGCCCTTATTGTTCATACTCATCAGCGTACACAACCAGTGTAAAGAATCACATTTTGGTTCACACAAAAGAAAGACCGTATCGATGTAATCACTGTACGTACACCGCTGCTCGCAAAAATTCGTTACAGTACCATATTGAGAGAAGGCATATACATCCCATTCTTTGAGATGATGTGTGGGTAGTAATGATTAATGACGAGTCATAACGATGTAGTAGCTGCCAAGAAAGTAGAAGTTGGAAAATGACTTTACGCTGAAAAAATTGAATTGGATATAATAAAAGAAGAAGAGGTTGAGGACATAAGTTAACAAAGTGAAGGAGAACTCTATAGTCTGTCCTTTGGTATCTTGAATGTGATGTTACGCAGCGAGGCAGTGTATAAACAACTTAAGTAATGGGTTATAAATTAATCACTGACAAATTAAATCAAGATCAGGAAAATGCAGTGAATGTTTGGAGGTTCTCGAGGAAAAAAATTCTCCATGTTTTAGAAATTTGTTTGAGGTACCTTGAGATGCTCTGGACACATGGTAAGAATGCAGCATACATTGTTCTTATTGGATTCTGTATTTAGTTTGGTTTGGATGCTTGACAAGAATTTATCTGTATTTTGTTATTGCTTGATTCTATACTTGGAATTAGTTTGGTCACATGGCAAGAATGGGTCTTCAAACATGACTGTAATTAGACTTGGTTTGGACACATGGCAACAATGGTATATTTTCTTCTCACGGGATTCTGTAATTGGAATTTTTTGCACACATGGCAAGAATGGTTCTTATAACTAGGTTCTGTAATTAGAATTGGTTTGGATACAAGGCCAGATTTGTTCTTATATTAGATTCTGTTATCAGGATTGGTTTAGACACATGGCAAGAATGGTTCATTGCATTATTCTCACTGGATACGGTATTTAGAATTGGTTTTGGCACATGGAAAGAATGGAATATTATATTTTTCCCTCTTGATTCTGTTGTTATTATTGATTTGGACATATGCCAACAATGGTATACTTTGTTCTCACTGGATCCTGTTATTAGAATTGGTTTGGACACATTCCAGCAACTGTATACAGTATTTTGTATTCAATGGATTCTATAATTAGAAATGGTATGGACACGGCAAGACTGGTTCTTCTACTAAATTCTGTAATCTGAGTTGGTGTGAACACATAGCAAGAATAGTTCATTGCATTGTTCTTATTGGATACTGTAAATTGGTTTAAACTCATGGCAAGAATGGTATATTGTTCACACTGGATTCTGTAGTTAGAATTGGTTTGGACGTACTGTATGGCAAGAATATTTCATTACAAACACTCTTCTACTTACAAACATTCACAGATACTAACTGAAACCTACCCATTATCTTCCCCAGTATTGATTCAGTTCTTGTTTTATTTGCTAACCGTTGGTTTTTCACGCTTGAAAGACTATATAAAGAAAGGTTTTACTTTATACTTGTGGTTATTTAGCACAATGGAAAATATATAAAAATATCTAGAGAAGATATAGTTTTATAATGTGATTGAAAGTCGTCTTGCATTTTTTATCCCTTTCCCTGTAAACTATCAACAAAATTAATAATACCTGAGTGCAGTAGCTATCTGCTGCGCCTAAGCACAAGAGTCTCCTGCTCCCAACGTAAAGGCTACTGACTCCTTCTGAGTCCCTCAGTTGGATAAAATATCATCTTGTAAATTGTAACACAATAACAGATGCCAGATAGGGATTTCCACTTCACTACCGCCCGAGGAAATGGCGCGCTAATTTGAAATTATACGTGCCCTGATGTGGGATGTTCGCAGGTTACATCGTAAAAGAATACTGTATGTCCCCATATCCTACGTTCTCGAATAAAGTGCCAAAGATGGGGGACATGAATGAAAAATAACATTTAGTATTTAAAGCAGTTGATAGGATAATACTGAATATGAGTAAGCCTTATAAAGAGTAAAATTATTTTTAGCATATTGGATGTGATTGCAACTTACCAGTTTTTTTTTCTTTTGTGTCAATATCAATGTCCTTTTGATTGGTGGTGGACATAGACAAAGGGAAACTGGAATTAAGGCAGAATACCTTTCCTATTACCTTGCAGTGGGCTCAGAGACTTGTCTTTTACTTTCTGAGTCAAGCGCTCTAACCATTGCGCTATTGTGGTTCTTATCAGAATAATGCTAGTAAAAGTTGTGAGATAGTACTTTGTAAGAAGACTGTCAAATGAATTTGATTTGTGAATCATGTTTTATCTATTGTTACTGTACAATTTTGGTTCCAACTGTTCAGTCACATGTTGAGGCATTAAATCAAAGGGAAATTGGTAGTTAGGGACGGTAGTGTAGTGTAGTCTTTGTAACAGATTTAATCCTTTCATGTTATTATAAAGTTTTTTTTTTAAATAGTTAGACAGTATTAAAAAATATAAAATATAATGCAAGTTTCACTTACCACAAGTAACCTCTGTATATATCTCTTTTGTTGGTTTTCTGTACAGTATTTCATTGTTTACGTCAATAATTTGTTGTTATTCTGTTATATATTTACACCTTTGTAACTCCTATTCGTTCCTTATTAAGTATTAGTAACCTATTTATGATATTTTATGGCAGGTCTTCAAAGCTGAGGTCTCCATTTTCTTTCTCTCTCTCCATATCTCGATAAGACTTTATTTCATTGTGTGCTTGAATATTTGTGGTTGTTAGGTTGGATTGTTGTAAGTGGAATCATCACAAATTTGCTTTTCGAAATTCGGTGATTCCCTGTATATAATCTTGGACATTAAGAGAAAATGGCATGTTTGTGACAGCCGTCATGGAATATCTGGCTGCCGAGCTTCTGGAATTAGCTGGAAATTCTGCCCGTGACAACAAGAAGACCCGTATCATCCCTCGGCACTTACCGCTGGTAAATTACCATTACCTTTGGGTCCCTATATTTTAGATAATCCTTGTACCGAAAGAAAAATGTACTTGTAAAGGATGTTTTATCAGATGTCGCATGTAATGGATATTAATTGCTCTTTGAAGTGAGAGGGACGTTTGTGATAGGGGATGTACATGGAATTGATTTTTTTATGCATTTTGGCTAGAGCTGGCCATTTTTGTGGCACTATTTATTCCAATTTGACTGGGGATGGACACAGGTGTGAGCCTGGGAATTAAGGCCACATGCCCATCTTAACGCCCCATAGTAGGCTTGAACACGGGTGTGTCACTTCCCTAGTCAAGTGCTGTGGCCACTGCGCTTTTGCGGTCCCCTTATACTTTATACTATAAATTATTGTAGTATGGACTTCAACAGAAGTTGCTATCATATTTACTTATTATATTTTTTCCTTTTTTTTTTTTGAGATTTATTCTTGCTAGTAAAGCCACATGTAGTATAAAAGTGATTGTATTTAAAATCTCTCTTCACTTTTAAATCAAAGACTGTTCATATAATCTAAACCTATGATTATCAGCTCTATGCCAATTTGATAATATGAATGTGAATTGTGGAATGGTCACAATCTTATGGTCAAGAAATGAAACTTTATTTATGAGGTAGATGTTCATCTTGTGTGCGTTGTATGTTTACCGTCCATTCTATAGCAATAACTACTTTGAATGTAGTTGTTTAACAAATTTATTGTTAAGAATGGAGACTTTTCTCTGAAACAGATGTTAATGTTGTGTGCATTATATAATTACAGTTCATGTTATTATGATAATTATCGTTGTAAAACTACAATTTCACTCTCAAAAACTGGTGACCATTCCACAACAGATGGCATTGTCGTTCAGTCAGCCGGAGCACAGAGGGAAACGAGGTGGTCCTGCGAAACTTCACCATTGTCCATATTGTCAATATTCTACCATACGGAAGTCACATTTAACTCGTCATGTGCGCGTTCATACTGGAGAACGACCTTTTACTTGTCCCTCATGTCCACGAGCCTTCACGAGTAAAGATCAGCTCGTATTACATCAAATGATGCAGTCGCACTAGTGGTATGAATTCCCTTCTATTTTTAAGCAGTTGCTGTTACTTGACTCCTCTTTTTTTATTTTTATGTAATATCTAAACCATTCTTCCTCTTTAACATTGATAGTTCTAACAAATTTGACTCTTATCAGTGCACTTGTAATGTCATGATAATTTACTTGCAATTTTTTTTATTTACTATTTTATATTACTATAAATGCCCATTCAAATGGGGGTGGACACAGCTAGATTGGAGCTGATGAACTAATACTGGATGCCATGCCTAATGCCCCACAGTTGCCTCAAACATGGGTTTCTCGTTCCCTGAATTGAGCACTCTAACCACTGCTCTGCTGTGCTACAGTATATGTTTAGATTTAGGAGTGTCTAAAGAAATCATGTATTCGTACTTAAATGAGTGATCGTTCTGCAACAAGTGATGTTACCATGCAGTCTAGCAGAATACCGAGCAAAACGAGGCAGCCCGAGAAGTCCACCATTGTCCATATTGTCGTTATTCTACTGGACTGAATTCAAATTTAACAACACACATGTGCACCCACACCGGAGAAAAACCGTATAGTTGTTCCTCGTGTCTAAGAGTTTTCGTTAGTAAGGATCAACTTGTGCTACACCAAGAATGCAATCGCATTAGTGGTATGATTATCATGAAGTGTTTTCAGTTTTGTGTTGTTTCCTCTTTTTATTGCAATTAGGTCTTCAAACTTTGGCCACATCGGATCAGCCATCTCCATATCGCTCTATCCTGCAGTGTCCTCCATCGCGTTCACCCTCATGTCCTCCCTCACCACATCAATAAATATTACAATAATAATAATAATAATAACAATAAAATTAGTAATAGGGCTCAGTATTAAGATTTTGTTCAAAATATTTCTCATTTAAAGAAATTTAAGAATAACAAGAACCTCTTAAAGTTAACCATGAAATAAAGTCTCAACAAGAGAATCAGCAATGAGAACTAAAGGTAACTTTTACAGAGTGTAACATGTTTTTATTTCTCAGAGAAAATGTTTATGTATTGGTTATGATCACAAGAAAAGACTAAATGAGTGCTGTAAAGGCTAAATAAAGACCTAATAATATGACCGAAAGATGATGCACTGTTCATGTTTAGTACACAATGGTCTCTATGTACCATTTTCCCATTGATTTGGAGATCTGACTTATGATCAATCAGTTGGAACCAAGCCAAGTCATAAGTAGGAGACTACATGTAATTAATTTTCTGTAAGATAATGGTTGTTTTTAGAAAAGTGAGTGTTTTCTAAAGAGAATACCAACATAAAATCATTATAGTATGTATTTGCAAGTTTTTGATGTTGATTTTCGGACTCAAAACTTCGTGACCATTTCACAACAGGTGATGTTACCGTTCAGTCAACCTGGCCACAGAACAAAAGGAGGTGGTTCCGGAAAGCTTCACCATTGTCCGTATTGCCAGTATTCTTCAAGGAACAAGTCAAATTTAACGAGGCACGTGCGCACCTACACAGGAGAAAAACCGTTTTGTTGTCCTTCGTGCCCAAGAGCCTTCACTAGTAAGGATCAACTAGTGCTACACCAGAAGATGCAGTCGCATTAGTGGTATGATTATCCTGGAATATTTTCAGAGGGTTTCATTTGTTTCCCCTTTTATTTTGATTACTTTTCCTAACTTCTCCCCTTATTTTTTAGTTATATTCAGTGTTCTTTCCCTGTTTTGAGGGAAAAAAAGGAAATGGAAACATTGCATCCCTTTTGAAATTATTAGCGTTTGTAGCAGCAAGATGCCCAGAAAAGTTCTCTGTTGTTAAGTTACTGAAAAAGGCATGATTGATACGTAGTGGAAGCACAGTGTGCTTTTGAATGGTTGTAATTCTCATGGTACTGTAATTAAAGAGAGTGTTAAAACATGTGAAGGGTAAGAAGAGCATTTAAGTGAATGCTTTATCAGGCATTCATTTTTGAGCTTTGACTTGGCCACCCCCTTTTGAGGGAATTGTAATTAAAGAGTGTGTTAAAACATGTGAAGTGTAAGAAGCGCATTTAAGTGAATGTGAATGCTTTATCAGGCGTTCATTTTTGAGCTTTGACTCGGCCACCCCCTTTTGAGAGTATTGTGGCCATTGTATTACTATATTCTTATTGCGGTATACCATACTGCATATTTTTGTAAATAAGTGTAACTTGAGCGAATTCCGTCCGTAAGGACTCACAGTGTGTGCACCATTTTATGTGTAACAATTAGTCCCTATGAATGGGGGCAGTCTCTGTCAGATTGGAGCATAGGAATTAGACTGGATGCATGCCTTCTCCTTCACTGAGGTGCCATGTCATATGATGTTAGTGGTCATGCTTTTCCGCCACTAATGGTCCTCGGACCTCTGCAGGAACTGTGCTGGTGTTATTTGCACTGGAAAATCTTCTAAAAGGCTGTTAGTATGTTTCATCCGCTTTCTTCCTCTCGCTCTTCTACCCTCTATCTTTCCGGTCAGGCTCAGATGTTCGTTGGTTCTTCGCCTGAGTACGTGCCCAAGAAAGTTCATCTGTCTTCTTATTGTTATTATTAAGCTACATTTAGTGTTAATTAAGTCAAGGACTTATTGGTGTGTCATACGAGCAGTCCAGGGTGTCCTCATACTTCTTCGGTATAGCCACATTTCCATTGCTTTTAATTTTTTCTTTGTATCCTTGCTGATCGTCCATGCTTCTGATCCATACGTTAATGAAGACCACTCGTAAGAATTCATTGCTCATATTTTTGTGTCTATATTTATACTTAGATTGGCAAGAAAATTGTTTATATTTTTAAAGATCGTCTTTGCCATTCCCAGTCTTCTTTTAATTTCTTCTTACATTTTCCATGCACAGTGTCTCTATTTATAACAAGAGCTGAGCTGACAAGTAAGGGCTGCTTACAGTGAAAACATTTTCATACAGTAATTCTATGTTGGCTAGGTAGATTTAATCTAATTTTAGCACTAGTGTGTCAATGGTAATATAAGCCTTTGTAAATGAAAATAATTTTCTGGACAGTACTAGTCGTGTTAAAAAAAGTGACTCTTTTTCTAAATTGGATATTAATTTTATGTATGTAAATACTATACTTGGAGCCTTCATTGTTTGCATTTACGGTTTTAAGATAAATTTTCATACTTAAAACGAGTGACCATTCCACAACAGGTGATGTTACCATTCCGTCATCCCGAGCATATGAGAATACGAGGCCGTCCTACGAAGCTCCACTGTTGTCCGTATTGTAAATATGCCACTGTGAAGAAGTCCCACTTAACCAGGCATGTGCGCACCCACACTGGAGAAAAACCTTATGTTTGCCGTTCGTGCCAGAGAGCCTTTACTAGAAAGGAACAGCTCGTGCAGCACCAAGCATTGCAATTGCATTAGTGGTATGCTTACTCCAGAGTTTTAAGATAGTGCTGTTGCTTTGTTTAATCTCTTCATTTTATGGGTTCTCCAAATTTTCCCCTTTCTTTTGTATTGTTACTTGCAGCTGATGTACTTATGTAGTAAGTTTCAGCACAGTATCTGTTGTTTTTTGTTATTATTAATTCCCATTCAAATGGGGGAGGACAGAGACAGGTTGGAGATGGGGGAACTAAGGGTGGATGCCCTTCCTAACACCCTCCAGTGGGCTATAAAATGGGTTTGTCACTGCACAAGTCAAGGGCTTTAAGCACTGTTCCACTGTGGTCCCCCAGTGCTTTGTACAAAACCTGTAATGTTTTAAAATCGTGTATTGGTTTTCTCCTTGCCTTTGATTAGTTTCTCCACGTTTCCTCTTCTGTTGTGCCGCTGCTACGAACCAATCAAAAACTTACTGTTTTCATTACCTTCTTTTTTTACCATTGTCTTTATATCATCCCTGATTTATCAACCGCATATAATTCTGGAGATTTTTTCAATAACTACTCCCACTGTGCAAATGGGAACTTCAGTAGCACAGTAGTTATAGCACTCGACCCATAAGTGAACACGATTGAGCCTAACGTGGGGCATGAGGAACAACATCCATCCTTAATTCCCCAGTTGCAGCCTGTCTGTCTACCCCCTTCATGGGGATTAATAGTGGCACATGAAATGGCAAACAGCAACAACAACATTTATTGGAATGTCGAAACAAAAACGCTGAGATGTTTAAGAAGAGACTGGATACTGCTGAATGCATAAATGTGTCTGATTTTCGATAGAAAATTGGAAGCTTTCTCTGGAATAATTTTACTGATAAACTTTATTTAAGTAAACCCAAGCTTAAAATGAGTATCCCTTATTTAAAGGAAAAATTTGATTTTTTTTTTTTTTGACATGATTTTATATTTCATGGTATGTAACGAGTTTGGGTCTAGATATAATTTTTTTGTATGTTTCTGTTATTAATTATTGTTTAGTCTCCTACTTTTTAGGGTATAATCCAAGATTATACAATATAACCCAAGATTATATATACCCTTTTTGTTTGTCCCATCTTAGTAGGGTTTAATGGCACATTTACCAATGTTAACCAAAAGCTGTGTGATTGCAATAATAGAATATGCATTTAAGTTCTGTGATGGTACTTTGTTAATGAGGATGATATAGGTACTCCTGGATACACTGTATGTGGTGTATATGGTATATATACTTTAAAAGTTTTGGCTATGTACACATGATATTTAGACAGTCTGCTCATTGCTTATAATCTTTAAATCTATGTCTGCACAATTATTTTTCAGAGCTATGTAGTGCAGCTAATAAAATTGAAATTTAATTGAGGTTTTTCTATTTGTCTCCAAGCATCATGTTAGATCTCTCTCTAGGAATTGTTCTTTCAGCTGTCTGCAATCACCCTTGATTAAAGTTCTCATAAAAGCTTTACTAATTGAAGACTACATTTCGTGTTATCACCTGCAGTTTTATTAAGTGAAAGTGTATTTTTGATGAAACCTATTGTAGTGTGTATTTACGA
Source organism: Halocaridina rubra (assembly GCA_037179515.1). Classification (NCBI taxonomy): domain Eukaryota; kingdom Metazoa; phylum Arthropoda; class Malacostraca; order Decapoda; family Atyidae; genus Halocaridina; species Halocaridina rubra. The sequence continues at coordinate 30,568 of JAXCGZ010003832.1, forward strand.
TTTAATTTTTTTCTCAACCAAACAAAATTTTTTATTTTATTTTTATGTATTGGAGATTTTTTAACCCCTTAACCGGCAAAGACGAGATAATTTGTTTTTACCCAAATTTTATTTTCAGTCTCTGACGAGTTAACTCTCCAGAAAAAGCGCAATCTTTATAAACAGCTAAAAACGAGTTTATTTGGGTTTTCTGGGCATCAAATGAGTATCCTTGATGACTTACATCTGGTAGCAGTCAAATCAGTTGTACACATCTCCTTCACTTGGCATGTTATCACTCGATTTTTCCCCTTTTTCTGCAACTTATACCCAAGATGTGTAGCCCTGGGGAAGAAAATGATTCTGAACTTTCTATTAGAAGCTTAGATGCGTCTGTTAAGTGTGAAAGTTCGACATATAATTATTTTCCTTCAAGTGAGGATAGTAGATATTGGTGTTGCCCTGTTGTGTCATTCATTTCTATTTATAAAATATTGTAATTTCTGCTTTCTGTAGAATATTGTAATTTCTGCTTTCTGTAGAATATTGTAATTTCTGCTTTCTTTTGTTACTAAAATAAATAAAAAATAGAAAGTTTAGTTTTTTCATTCCTTTTATTAAAATATGGTAAATATATCGTAAATGATATGATTTATAGAAAAACTAAATAACTCGTCTTTTCCGGAAGTAGTAATTACAAATTAAAATTTCAATCATAGGAAATAAAAATATAAAAAGGACGAATATCATAATCAGCTTAATAAATACTATATTAAAAGGCAATAAACAAATTTGTCTGAAAATGAAGCATTATTTTACAAATAAATTGCTGTTTAAGGGATTAATTTACAAACAAGAAATTACATCTGTAGGCATTGGTTATCATAATGAAGTTCCTATCGCTTTTACAGACGGTCTGTCGTATGCTAAGATTTACCGTTCTCACATATACGGTACTATTGTGTTATATACGAATTGCTTTCAGAATTTTACTGTGTATTCGAAAGGTTAAGTCAATAATATATAGTGGATTTTTATGGATGATAAGGTTATAAATATCCAAAAATATTTACACTTGACTGTAAGGCAAAAGTAATAGTAATGTGTTTTGTAGGTAAATTAGTTTCAGAATATTACAGTGGACTCGAAAGTTTTTAGTTACATCAATGGATTTTTTAAGTAAATTAGTTTCAAAATTTTACAGTGAACTCGAAAAGTGTCAAGGTATATCAATGGATTTTATGTATGATAAAGTTAGACCTACCTTAAAATATTTATAAATAGCCAAACCATTCTTCCACAGGTGCTGTTCTCAGGGGGTCAGAAGGCAGATAAAACCAGATGGGGTAGTTCCATGAAGATTCATAGATGCACTCATTGTAATTATGGTTCTATATACAAGACGAATTTTATCAGACATGTTCGCGTCCACACCGGGGAAAGACCATACACTTGTTCCGTGTGTGAGAAAGGATTCATTACCAAAGAAAAGTTGCTAAGGCATCAAAAAACACACGTGCGATAGTGGTTGATTGCGAAGAAACTCACTTGTGATAGTGGTTGATTGCAAAAAACACTTTTGATAGTGTTTGACTGCATAGAAACACATGAGTGGTTAATTGCAAAGAGACACACTTACAATAGTGGTTGATTGCAAAAAACACTTGTGATAGTGACTGATTGCAAAGAAACACGTGATAATGCTTAATTTCAAAGAAACACCCCTGCAATAGTGATTAATTGCAAAAAACTCAACTTCTGATAGTGGTTAATTGGTGAAGATTTTCCCAGTTGTATGTTGTGGTTTTGTAAAGTATTTGTTGAACTTCCTGTTGCATTACTGAATGGTGCCAGGGACCTAATGGCCTGTGTTTTTGCAGTAGGTATCAGTCTCTTCCAATTTCGCTTCCCCTCCACCAATCCCAGCGCCGCCTTTGGCACTTTGAGCGTATCCAACATGAAAATTTGCGTAACTTCCTCTTTGACTTCCCATGGTATGATTACTGCTTTCGGTCCCGAAACCTTGATCAAGTAGCTCTAAAAGTTGCCGAGCTCATGACTGCGGGAATGGAGGCGTACATCCCCTCTTCTACAAAAACTTTCTCCCCCCCTAAACCTTGGTTTGACCCTGCCTGCTCCATGCTATCCAGGCCAGGAATCGGGCACCGATCTTACCAAGCCTCTCCTTCCGATTGAAGTTGCTCTGCTTTTATTGTAGCTAGGAATCACTGTACTGCTCAGATTTGAAGGTCTAAGGCTTCCTTTATAAGAAGGAAAGTTGATGACCTTAACTCTTCTCCCACAGACAAATGCTTCTGGTCCTTAGCCAAAAACCTCTCCAAAAATGTCTGTAACTCAGGCTTTCCCTCTCATTCGTTCTGATGATTCTCTAGTTTGCTATCCCACTAACAAAGCCACTCTCTTTGGCTCTCATTTTTCTGCCAACTCCTCTACAAACGATTCCAGTGCTCTTGTTCCTCAACCTTTACCCCTCTCTAACCCTATGCCCTCCCTTATTCTTTCCTCACGCAAAGTTCATAAGGTTCTTCGCTCACTAAAGACGAACAAGGCATCTGGTCCCGATGGTATCCCTGCAAGGTTCCTTAAGGAGTTTGCAGATGAAATGGCTCCTGTGCTTTGCCATCTTTTTCGCCTCATTCTGTCAACCAGTATCTATCCATCATCTTGGAAGCATGCTGTAATTCAACCTGTTCCTAAGAAGGGTGACCGCTCTATTCCTTTAAACTACCGACCTATTGCCCTAACCTCCTCTATTGCTAAGTTTTTGAAACTTTGCTCAATGCTCACTTCTTGAAATGCCTTGAATCTAACTAACTTATCTCCGATCACCAGTACGGCTTCTGCAAGGCAAGATCCACTGGTGATCTCCTATCCTATCTTACTCATGTATGGTTATCTTCTCTGAGGAACTTTGGGGAATCCTTTGTTGTCGCCCTTGATATCTTTAAGGCTTTTGACAGGGTCTGGCACAAGGCTCTGTTGGCCAAACTCCTTGCCTATGGCTTTACCCTTTCTGTTCTCTGATTTCCAGTTTTCTTACTGACCGTTTTATATCTGTAGTTGTTGATGGCACGACATCTAGCCCTTTCTCTGTTACCAGTGGTGTTCCACAGGGGTCTGTTCTTTCACCTACTCTGTTCCTTCTCTTCATCAATGATCTTCTACAATCCCCATCTTCCTCTCTTCTTCATGCCTTTGCTGATGATTCTACCCTTCACTTTTCTTCACAACCTTCATCTGCTACTAGTAATCAGTCTCGTATCACTCTTTATTCTTCTTTTCTCTTCTTCTTTCAACTCCGATTTACAGAGAGTATCTGAGTGGGGCACTCAAAATTTAGTTAAATTCAATGCCTCCAAGACACAGTTTCTGGCTATCTTTTTATCTTCTTCTCCTCTTGATAACCCTATTGTCTTCAAAACTAAGGATATTTACCCTCTTAATTCTATCAACATATTAGGAATCCATATAGCCGTTAACTTGTCTTGGAGGAATCACATAATCCAAATTTCTAAATCTTCATCCAAAAAATTGGGGGTTTTGTTTCGTGTTCGTTATTACTTTTCCTCTTTTCAGTTGCTTGAAATTAATATAGGTCTTATCCATCCCTGCTTAGAATACTGCTCACACATCTGGGGTGCTTATTCTTATACTTATCTCCTTGATAGGTTGAATCTAATGCAGTCAGACTCATTAATGATCCTTCTCTTACTTCTAATCTGGATTATCTCACTTTGCCATAAGGTATCTTCCCTTTCTCTTTTCTATCGCTACTACTTCCATCGCTGCTCTGATGAGTTGGCGAGTTGCATCCCTCCCCCACTGCCGAGGCTGCGTAATGCTCGCCAAGCGGCCTCATCTCATAGGTACTGTGTAGAGATTTGTAGCTCGCGGATTGGGTGGTGCAGCGACTGCTTCTTCCCATCTACCTCCAGGCTCTGGAACTCTCTTCCTCCTTCTGTCTTTCCTAATTCTTATGACCTCTCATCCTTCAAAAAGCAGATCTATCGTCATCTCGAGCCTAGTCCTCCATATCTCTGGGTCCTCTTTACTTTGACTGTTTTTTTCTGTCTGTCGTTTTCCTTCGTGTGACATTACCTCATTTCTGCCTTGTCCTTAACTGTTTTCTTTTCCTTCGTCTTGGTATTTTCTCTTGCCCAGGCCTTTATTGATGAGGGCAGTTTCTGCCTGTCCCGGTCACTCATTTGAAAAAAAAAAGTATCAGTCAGTAATATGAGAATATTATGAAAGAACATATGAAGGTAAATGAATATTGTGTTTTGTATTTTATCGATATTTTACATTTGCAGTACATATATCAAGATTGTGATTGTCATTGCAAATTTGTGTATGGGAATTATAAGGTATATTTAAAGTTAGCAGAGGTATATAGATGATATAAATTGTATAGATGATGTAAGTTGTATAGATTATATAAGTTGTATAGTTGATGTAAGTTATATAGACAATATAAGGTGTATAGATGATGTAAGTCTTCACCAAAGTTACATTTGGATAATTCCATCCACAGATGGGACAAATGCTCCAACACAAGCGATTAAAGGACTCAAGATACGGGGACAAGATGCACAAGTGTTTGTACTGTTCATTCACTTCATACAGCAATTTCATTCTGAGGCGGCATATGGCCGTACACACCGGAGAAAGACCCTACAGATGCCCAAACTGTTCTTCCGCATTCACACAGCAACCCAACTTGATTAGACACATGCGTATCCACACAGGAGAGAAGCCGTACGCCTGCCCCGAGTGCCCTTTTTCGTCCGCTCAGAGCACTAGTCTGCAGTTACATATCAGGAGAAAACATCAGTGTTCCCAACCTTTTGCAAGTTCCACACCCTGAATTAGTTACGCAGTATGTTTCTTGGTTCTAAAGTATCGACAAATAGATACTGTATGGGAAGCAACAGACATTCTCATATATAATTGCAATTATTCTCCTCACTGATTATTCCACAAATTAAATAATTATTCCACATCCTGAGCACTAGGTCAATATTTATTTTATGTAGCATTATTAATAAAGAGAAAGTGACTAATGTACATTACCTAGAAAAGTCTTTGCCTTTTGCATATTACCTGTCTATATAGCTAACTACTATACTCTTAGAGCAACAAGTACAGTAATACGAAAGCCAGTGTGAAAATGCATGGAAAGGTTCACATTGGAACCACAAATTTCTCTTGTGATTCTTTTACATATTTGTCTTGTGAATTTTGTTTCTCCATAGCTTGAGTACAGTATATTACTAAGTAACCTATTAATGTAAATGATGTAAAATATTGGTAAATTTTGAATAATTTAGAAGGCAATAAAGGATTGAATTTCATTATATATGTTTTTAAGTCTTAAATGTAATTTTTATTCACATGTACCTGTATGAAGTGGTTGGGGTACACCAAGTGCAGTTTCTGTGACTCACGGCAGAAAATCTTTGCCCAGTTATCCTTTAGGTGACCCAAGCAGGATGGGGGTGGGAATAGTGGCAGCCCTTGATCCTCAAAGAGCTAAGAGGGGTGATCTAGGTATAACTTTTGGTGAGTGTGTGTGCTTTGACTTGGTTACCTTCCTTACAAGGGGGAATTCAGGTTTTTTTTTTTTTTCTATGTATGTATACATACAGAACCCTGGCAGATCCCTTGTACAAAGACCTTTTTTTTTATTAGGTAAAGTCTAAAGTTATAACTTCTTGCGATAGTTTGGAGAATGTCCACATGTGTCGCATAAGTGGTGTGATCAATTTTAAGTCACAGACTCCCTTTTCTTCTAAGGGCTAGGATGGTCCCTTCATTCAAAAGATTTTTGTCTTGGCAAATGCAACTCTTACCCTGAATGAATGCCCTTTCTAACTTCAGACTGTGGCGAGCCTGGAACCCGCGGCTTAACGAAATTAAAGTCGCGAGCATTACCACTCGGCTGCGTCAAGACGTGTCATATAAGTATACAAGCATATGTGTATATAGTTATATATTGTATTGTATGCAGTCATACATATATAAAATGTGTATGGCTTTCTCAAAGCAGTTCTTTATCATTGTGGCTCTGTAAAGTAAATTAACTAATGTTTAAAGACTGTGGCTTGCAGTGAATTATTAATCATTGGCTTTTGATGTATCGAATAAATGATCAGGAAGAATTTGCCAACAAGAGCAAGAATCCATCAAATGCTAATTTGAGAGATTATCTTACGAGTTGCGTCGTTCAAATAATTATACAATCAGAATCGTCTCTCAAAGCATTAGAGAATAAGGCCTTCTCAAAAGAGATTTCTGTCTGTTTCATTTACATTTAATTCTCAGAAAAGCAAAAAGATTCACACATATTTTGAACCTTGTGCTTGTGACTTGTTCTTATATTGCGCTAGGTGGAAACCCTACTAAATTCAGCGTAAAATTATCTTGTAAATGGGAGAGGGAAAGAATGCCTCCATGTTCCCTTGTCATAAAAGTCGACTAAAAGGGGTGGAGCAAGGAACCTCGGGATTCACATCTATATATTTTCCTCCCACAAAGAGTCAAGATATTTGCTTTGACTCAGACACTTCCCTTATAAAGGGGATTATGGCCTTTGTACGAATGTATAGAGAGAAATAGACCAATATTATTTTGTTCAGTTTAAACTTAATATTGAACAAATTGAACACATTTCCTTGGTGTTAATGCCTTAATATTTTAACAAGAATTTAAGTTTTTACATAACTCAATCCCATGCTATCTTGTTATCTGACCACATATAGCTGAGTGTAAATTAATGCTCTATTGAACTGTATACTAATATATATACAATGATATTTTTTTTTTCATTTTAGATAGAGAGAGAGTTAGTGACATAGTGTCAGTTTATTATTTATGGTGAATTATGGTTAAAAGCCAGAGTTGTTGTGAACCCTGCAGAAAATATAACCATATGTATGTTATTAATATGAAAGTCCTTTAGCTAGGTAAAAATTTAATTATGTTCATCTATGCCCACCCTTCTGGTCTCGGCCGATATGATGTTATGTTGAAGAACGTTTACTTAAAGTACAGCATTGAAGCCCAACAACCTAAGTTGGCTGTTGGACCTTACTGCAGAAGAATCTTGCTCTCTTTCCTCAAGATAATCCAAACAGGATTATGATGGGAAATTGTGGCAACCTTTTTTACCTAATTAGCTAATAGGAATGATTGAAGTGTATTAAGTTATTTTAATTATGTGTGCTTTGACTTGGCCACCCCCTTTACATATGGATTTCGGTCTTGGTATATGTATGTACATTTTTAATGCACTTTAATAAAACAAGGTGACTGAAATATTAATTATAATAATAATGTTTGTAAGTAATTATCAGTAAATTAGCTGAAGCTTCTCTTTCCAAGTAGTCACCTGTTTTTTATGTGTCTGCAGTAGCTACTATACCTTTTTTATTTAAGATTATATTTTCCTCAGGTTTATATTGTGCTAACCAAGGGTGAGGCATTTTCTTGTTGTAGGTGTACAGTTGCTTGAGTCGTGTTGGTATTTGGAAGTCATGATCATCAGGAATAGCCTCAGTGAGGAATCCTTCACCCAGAATGGTGAAAAAAATTTTTTTTTTAAAGAAACAGAGTTTTAGAAGCCTCAATTTTTCGGTGCTCGTTGCATTAGGGTAAATCTTCCAAGACCCATTGTCAGAGTTGGGAACAAAGCAATGCAACATATATTTTAGCATTTATGAAAATTGCATTACATACGAGTACACATAATTGATTATTAAATTGCTTCATTTTTAAGGAGTCAGTGTTATCAATGCTTGATACTATATAATGATTTTATATTTTTAATTTCTCTCTCTCTCTCTCTCTCTCTCTCTCTAGTGCCTAAATGTATCATAGATGACATTTCATATTTAACTTGACATAACAGTAAGGGTGTTTTAAGTGTTATCCTTTTTTTTTTTTTTTTTGTAAATCAGGTATTTAAGTGGGGACTGTGGTAGCATAGTGATGTGGGGCATTGGGATGGGCATCCAGCCTTAATTCCCTAGCGCTTTTTGTCTGAGCATGGGGATCAATAGTGACAAATAAAGTGGCAGACGACATGCATAATAATTAATCTAATTAGGTGCTTTAAGATGCTTTATTTCAAGCTCATTTTTTTTTAGAATTTACCTGTTTCATATATTGAGTTGCTCATTAATTATTGTACAAATGCATTGCAACATCGATCAGATGCAGTGAAACACTTTCAAAATGTATTATAACATTGAACAGATGCAGCAGATTTGCGCATGCAGTTGTAAATCCAAGCATACTTTCCTCTTGAAATGTCCTTTTAGATCCACTCCATTTTGAAGTTCAGTTCATTTAATGAATTGCATCAAGATTTGGCAGAGATTTATAGGTAATCCATTGCGAATGTCCTAATGTAGGACTACTGTTCATTATTATGTTCTGTATACTCATGCTAATATGATTATTTTCACTGAATCTTGTGATTATGAACAGGAATGCTTTTTTGCAATTGGAATGTTTTAATGGATTATTTATATTTATGATTATGCCTTAGCAGTTAAAGGGATTATATAGGAATAACATCAGAGAGGACTGTATAATTTACGCAAGTCACAAAACACCATACCTCATATATCCTCTGGGGAGATTTTTTTTTTTTTTTTTTTTAAGAGTGTGACACCGGGATAGGCAGAAACTGCCCTCATCAACAAAGGCCCGGGCACGAGAAAATACCAAGACGAAGGAAAAGAAAAAGTTAAGGGCAAGGCAGAGATGAGGTAATGTCACACAAAGGAAAACGACAGACAGAAAAAACAGTCAAAGTAAAGAGGACCCAGAGATATGGAGGACTAGGCTCTGAGATGACGATAGATCTGCTTTTTGAAGGATGAAAGGTCATAAGAATTAGGAAAGACAGAAGGAGGAAGAGAGTTCCAGAGTCTGGAGGTAGATGGGAAGAAGCAGTCGCTGCACCGACCAATCCGCGAGCTACAAATCTCCACACACTACCTGTGAGATGAGGCCGCTTGGCGAGTGTTACGCGGCCTCGGCAGTGGAGGAGGGATGCAACTCGCCAACTCATCAGAGCAGCGATGGAAGTAGTAGCGATAGAAAAGCGAAAGGGAAGATACCTTACGGCGAAGAGAGAGAGAATCCAGGTTAGAAGTAAGAGAAGGATCATTAATGAGTCTGACTGCCTTAGATTGAACCCTATCAAGAAGATAAGTAAAGGAAGAAGCACCCCAGATGTGTGAGCTGTCTCTATACACTCTTCAGTGAGTATATTTGATGCATGGAGTTTCTAGACTTGTCTAAATAATGCAGTCCTCTGTGATCCTATTCCCATATAATAAGTATCCAAAAATATTCATTCTTTATCAGAGGAAATATCGTACGGCTGGGATTAATAGCCGTTATACAACTATATTCACTCGTACAAGCATAGCCTTAATATCAAGTGTTGCAGGAATGTCATAATTATACGATTTCAAAGTTTCATAGTATTGAAAATACTTTTAATAGAGCTACCATTTTCCTGCTAGATGGTGAGATTAGACTTCTTGTCTTAATTTCATTATGCATGCTGTTTTATTCATTTGTGGCTACCATGGGTGAGTGGTAACGCTTGCGACTGATTCACCGTGCTGTGGGTTTGAAGCACTCCACGACGTTCTCTCAGGATAACAATCGAACTTTTGATAACCAAAGTACTTCGCAAGAAGGCACCATCCTAGCCCTTAGTAGAAAAGGGAGTCTGTGACTCAAAACCGATCACCTACTGTTTTATTCATTTCTGTGTAATGGCTCATATAATAATTTCCTATATTTCCAGAGTATTTATGCTTTCCTTTTTGTCTAGGCCTGTTTTCTTTTACCTTGTAGTCTAAGCTTCTTGAAATTTCTAAATCACAGCTGTTTATTCATGTATATTTACATTGGTTTGGAGTCAGCAAAGAACAGAAAGACTATAATTAAGTGTATTGTATGTTATAATAAGATCTGAAGGATTGTGGTTGTAGAAATTTCTGTGTAATAAATAAATAACCGATTTATTGTTGCTTTTTTATCATTTTTATCTGTAAAATGTAGAAAATATATAAACTGACCGAACATTCCCTTTTATTTATTGAAAGCCAATATTTCTTTTGATATTGTTGTAGTATTTACTTTTACCCTGTGGTTAACCCAAAAGGGGGAATTATCCCCAAGGAGCCAAGTGGAGCGGTCAATATTAGCTTCTGGTGAATGTGTACTTTGACTCGGCCAACCTCCATACAAGGGGGATTGTTTCTATTGTATATGTATGTATGATTTTAATTCAATGATAATGGTGTACAGGTATTTGTCTTGTATATTGTAACTGTTAGTGCCATTTGGACAGTGGCACATTGCCCTACTGTTACAATTGTTTTGCTAATAGAAAGCATCGTTCCCTCACAGGGTGTGCAACAGTCACGGCTCGAAGAGAGAACAACGTTGAATCGCATCCTCAAGATTTACCATTGCCACTTTTGCGAATATTCAACAAAGAACCGAACACACCTCAAGCACCACATATTGATTCACACTGGAGAGAAACCTTACGCTTGTTCTTACTGTCCAGCGTCCTTTTCGTTTAAGGGGAGTATGAAGAGACACGAACGGACTCACACTGGCCTGAAACCATATACTTGTCATTTATGTCCCTATCGCACTATACAAAGTAACTCCCTTCTCTTTCACATGAAGAAGCACGAAAATATTTCATAATGTAAAATGGTTGAAATGCACGCCCTTCTCTTCTATATTAAAGAGAAAAGGATTTTTTTCCTTATAGTGTAAATTGCTTTTTGCATATATATATATATATATATATATATATATATATATATATATATATATATATATATATATATATATATATATATATATATATATATATATATATATATATATATATATATATATATATATATATATATATATATATATATATATATATATATATAATATATATATATATATATATATATATATATATATATATATATATATATATATATATATATATATATATATATATATATATATATATATATATATATATATATATATATATATATATATATATATATATATATATATATATATATATATATATATATATATATTATATATATATATATATATATATATATATATATATATATATATATATATATATATATATATATATATATATATATATATATATATATATATACACAGTATATAGTGTTACAGGCGTCAAATATTAAGATAATAAAATTTACACAGGAAAGTTTAGCACAGTCTAATTTCGGTGTTGTTAAATGTTTAACTGCAACTGAGTTAGGGTTCTTGTGTATGTTCAGGAGACAGATGTTGCAGAATCTAAGGGACGAAGTAAAAGAAACTACCCAGTATGCATTCAAGTCTAATGAAAAGCAATGATGTGCATTTTACATATTGTTTGGAGTTGACTGTTCAGACCTGATTTACCTTTTGCTTATCTTTTATTTTGATGTGAATGGTTTTACATCACAGACTCCCTTTTCTACTAAGGGCTAGGATGGTACCCTCTTGTGAAGAACTTTGGTTTTGGCAGGTGTGATTGTTACCCTGAGTGAATGCCCTTTCTAACCTCAGACTGTGGCAGGCTGCAAACCCTCAACCTAACGACTCAAGGTCGTGAGCGGTACCACTTGCCGTCTTTACCATGATTGTCATGATTGAAAATCCATACACCATTCCTTGGCTTTGATATTTATTTTTTTAAAGACGTGTGTCTAGTTGCTTTGAATGTAAGAAATAATTCTATCATATAAAACTTGCCTATTTAATGTGATTTATCAGAGCTCTGCACTTCAGAGGTAGTATTTCAGTCGATACTCGTATTTAGCTGTAAAATAAACAAATATAAATCTGTTGCTCTTGTTATACAGTACAGTACAGCAAATTTATCTCTATAGCTCAGATGGTAGTATTTTCATAATTATTTTGGAAAATGGAAGTGCGAGTTAGATTATTGTATGATATAACTGCATCCATTTTTGGTATAGTCTGTGAAATGCATTTTTACATTTATATATGTCCCGTGCACAGTAAAGTGTGAAATATATTGGAGAGTTTTCAATTGTGAATACTTTAAGAGTATATTGCCACTGTAAATATCAATACTTGTTTTGATGCATGTTATGTTTTACCCAAAATTGTTTTTTTTTTTCAAATTGTATACAGGGGGTATTTGAATATTACTATGTTGATGATATACTGAATAAAAGTTAAAAATATCAAGGTGACTGTTTCATTGCACTTCCATATTAATTAAAAAATTGAAGAAATTATGTCATTCTGTCGTGCACAAAATTTGACTTGCACTTATTGTCTATTACGTTATTGTCACTGTTGAGTGCATGTATGATTTATACATGACATTCCCTTTACAGATGCTGCACATGGACACGAAAGCACCGAGTTTCAGAACCAATTTCGTAAAGAGTCATCAGTGTCAGTATTGCATGTATTCAACAACTGTCAAGACGAATCTTTTAAATCACCTCAACATTCACACGGGAGAAAAGCCGTACAAGTGTTCCCTCTGTCCATTGGCGTTCTCCCAGAAAGGGAATCTCAAAGCGCATTTGCTGTGTCATACCGGAGAGAAACCCTTCGTCTGTCGGTATTGTAAAGTGTCGTTTGCTAAAAAGGGAAATCTCAAGACTCATGTGCAGTGTTGTCACACTGGGAATAAGCCGTTTAACTGTTCCTTGTGTTCTTATAAAGCCACTAGGAAGGACTATCTTATAAATCACCACAGGAAGGAACACGGTGGTGGGAGTGCGTGTTAAGTAAGCAGTTGTGGAGACTTTTCATTTCATTTGTTTGATATTGTCTGTTAGGTTGAGAGAGGCTTTTGGTCATCTTAGGTAGTTCACTACTGCATAGATTCCTTCAAGGTTGAAGGTCTAATGATTGGCAGAGGCAAGAGACAGCGATAGCACAACATACCAATTTTATGCCTACCATAAAGGCTGGGCCCAAGCCCCCTCTCCAGTCATGTGTACCCAGTGGTCTCCATAGGTATAATTTGAAAAAGGTTCCTGGAACTCTATAGTGACTCGATACCACACGTGCTCTTAAAAAGAGCTCATGATTTACACATGTGAAAGTACATAGACCACTCAAGTGAAATTTGGTAGAGGTTCCTGGTGAGATTAAGTGGTTTGATACTGGTACTGTCTTGTGATTTGATACCACAAGCACCCCTAAGATGTAGTCTTAAAAGGGCTTCATGACTTACAGTGGTGTTAAGTACATCAACCATTCAAATGAAGTTAGGAAAAGGCTCCTGGTGAAATTTAGTGGTTATATACTATATAGACCCCTTTTGTGTCGTCCATGAGATGCATATTGTAATTAGATACCTCAGAGATCCCTTAGGTGTACTTTGAATAGACTTCTTGTGGTATTTAATTATTTCATTCTACACAGGCTTCTCAGTTATAGTGTAAGAATGGCGTTTGATGACAATGGATTGATACTACACAGACCCCTCATATGTAGTCAGAAAGATTCTGCTGGAGACATTTGATTTGAGGCCAAGCAGATACCTCAGGTATAGTTTGAAAGAGGCTCATATGGACTAAAATTGTAGTCTTAATACCACAGAAGAACTCTCGGTTGTTTGAAGTTCTTCTGGTGAGGTAAAAGGGTTTGATATATCAGACCCCTTAGGTGTAACTTGAGTCTCTTGGTGGGATGAAATTGTTTGAGACCACAGGGACTCCTCAGGTGAGGGTAGAAGAGCCTGCTGGTGAGTTTATGTGATTAGATAATGTCCTCAGATGTAGTTTGAAAGATAGACTTTGTTAGATTAAGTAGTTTGAGACTAAAATAAGCCACAAAAACACTAGGTTGTATGATGATACAATTGCACCTTAGCTATTCCAAGATAAGGTTGAGTTACATTTGGATCTCAATTATATTAATATTCCTCTGTTTCAGTTTGGTCCAGTGTGAAATAGTGATTTACAGATGTTCTGTAATTCAGGAAAGAAAGTGATTTAGAATAGTAAAATTATTGTTGTGTCTTGCTTTTTTTTTTTTACTTATGTGTCTTTCCTTTTCCTGCCAGTGGTTTATTTGGCTATAGCCAAAGGAAATCAGTTGCACATTAAAAAACTTGAAATTCAGTATATGATTATTAGTTTTTGTAGAGTTATAAAAAGTACTATTGTTCTTTACAGACAGGTGTAATTAATTCTTGAACTATATTGCTATTTTTTGCTGATTTATGTATCACTTTTATCCCCGATTATGAGGGTAGATACAGACAGGTTGGAGCTGAGGAATTAAGGCTGGATGTTCTTTCTAATGCCTCACAGTGGCCTCGAACAACGGTTTGTCGCTTCCTGAGTCGAGTGCTCCAACCACTGCCGCAGTATTATCCTACTTCTGCGTGGGGTTGATATTTCTGACAGCTCTCCTCCACTTAGTATGGTCATAAACGACATCTGACAGCTGCTTCTTCATCAGCTGTATGAAGATGTCGTATATAACCAATGCTGCAGTGTTATAGATTATAAATGCCATGTCTTATTCACACGTATATCTGAATCATGAGTTTATTTTATTCATTTACCACTAGAAATAAAATTGCTAGTCATTTCATGTGTGTAATTTACTTTGCATTGTGGTTTCCTTTTTAAAATCTCTATTGCTTTAAGATGTGCTCTTAGATTATTTATTGTGATCATTTGTATGAAATAGTGTTTGAAATCAACCTTATTGTTTTTTCTTATGAGTGTTACACCAAGATGGGCAAAGAATATTGCTCTCATTGGACCCGACACCAAGAAAACAAATGGGAAAGAAAGCAAAGAGAAATGGGGCTGGGGAGTGGTGTGAACTTGTCAGATAGGAATGATAAGAAATGTGTAACGAATACTCTATAATATTTAAGTCGTTAAAACCTTCAGTAATTTACTGATCCATTCAATTTACTTAAGGAATATACATAGTGCTTTCAAAGTAATTTTGTTTCAAACTCGGAATCGTTTACCCTTACCGACCATGCACACGCTGTCTGTCATCTGTTCTGAGGCAAGGAAAAGGGACTTAGGGATGCGAGGATTGACAGCTCTTCACATCCCTATTCCTTTATGTTGACACTAGTTACACATAGATGAAGCAGTGGGGATAAACCAATTGCGACTGTTGAACCTCACTTTATAAGATCCTTGCCCACTTACCCTGTGGATGACCCAAGCAGTGAATTGTGGCAACACTCTATCCTTGAGGAACAAAGAGGAATGATTGAAGTATAGTAGCTTCTGATAAATATGTGTGCTTTGACTCTGATGCCCCTTACAAGGGGGATTGCAACCTTTTGTGTATATATATATATATATATATATATATATATATATATATATATATATATATATATATATATATATATATATATATATATATATATATATATATATATATATATATATATATATATATATATATATATATATATATATATATATATATATATATATATGTGTGTGTGTAATAACATGTAGACAATATTTCAAGGGCTTTACCAAATGGCCGGTTATCATGGCACGGAACATAAGGTTGGTTTTCTTTCTCCCCATCACCAGGTGTAAGGAGTCCCAGAGCCGATGTGGACAGTAAGCCTGCTGGCTAGTACAGTGGTAACGCGCTGGCTTCGCATTCACGAGGTCGAAAGATCGGTTCCCGTCCAAGACCGAGAGTTTAAGCTGTTTACTGACAGGAACTGCTGTGGTTGGACACCACAGTGGGGGGTTGGGGCTTGCCCCGGCTGACGAATACCCATTGTATTGAAATGGAAATAAAGATTGTTTGTTTGTTTTGTTTGTTTGTTTGACAGAACTTGCTGTTATGCAATATCCTAGTTTAAAGAAAAAAATATCCACATAATGTGTGCATAAAATGATAGAACTTTCCCAGTTATATAAAAATATCTACAGTGTGTTCATGAAAAAGTTGTACATGTGTTCATTGCAGGTGAAAATGTACATGAAAATCTTCTTATATGTTCTTTTTATTTGTTTACACTGTAGGGAAGCATACTGTTTATCAATTCTTTCATAAATGGAATCATTCCAATTCATTATAATTTTACAACTTGATCGTCCTCCAGTTTGTTTCGTTGTTGTGGCCCTCTACAATATACAATATTTTCCATGTATTGTATTTTAGTAAAAACTTCCCTACAGGTGGTGGTGATAAGGTATTAGGATTTTTGTTTACAATGCCAAGAATCATGAATGTAGTTCATAAACACTATATTACTTTACAGGGATTGTCTCCCTCAGAAACGGTTCCGATGAGTGTTGGAAGTGATGGCTTAAAGACTTTTCACTGTCGATTTTGTCCCTACACGTCTGCTGTGAAGACGAACGTTCGCAGCCACCTCAAGACTCACACGGGAGAGAAACCTTTTCTCTGTCCATATTGCCCTTCGTCGTTTGCTCAAAAAGGAAATCTGAAGGTTCATTTGCGAGCCCATGTGGGAGATAGACCGTTTGTGTGTTCAGAGTGCCCTTACAAAGCAGTTAGGAAAGAACATATGATAAAACACCAATATAAGAAGCATGGTCGTTCTTACGAGTGAGTTCGTCTGGGAAATATAATTTTGATTAGCAGATGTCACAACATAAAGTACTATTCAAAGTTGTTACTTGCTTCATTGTATAATTGAATCATTTTCATATAGCATGTATGGTTCCTAATGTACTATCTTTCAGAGATATTTTCTTTGTCAAGAAACGAGTGGAAGTACATGTTCTCTTCTTCTAGGATATTTGGAACAAATAAAGAACTGCCTACGGAATTGTGTTTTATATATTACTTATTATTATTTTTTTTTACTTTTTATGCACGGAAATTGTTGTGCATTTAAGTCCAAATCATGATGTGTATAAGATCTTTGAAGATATAATTGCTAGGGTACCACTACTAATTTTGTTTGTTCCAAATTTATTAGTTATGCCTAAGAACATATTTATTAATTATAACAAGGAAACAATATATTGAAAAAAAAAGTGTCCATATTTTCATGAAGCACTAATAATTTCTTTTGTTGTATAGTATGCACCATTAAATATTTACCTTATACAGGGAGTCTCTTGACTTACAGTGCGCTCGACTAATGACGACCCAAAACGACAACCTCAACTGGGACCGGGAATATTTATTGATTTTCTTCCCTTAACGACAACATAGATGGGTAAATTAGAAATACATAATGCAATGCTGTGTTAAATAATGATAATGCACTACAATGTGTTGATAATTAAAATAATAATTTGTGCGTGTTTGTGAAAGAGAGAGAGAGAAATGTTTCCATTTATGTTTCACAGCCTTGTATGACCAGCCAATATGTATTTAATGTAGTTTTGGAGATAATAATAAATAATAATACTGTACAGGGTCTTTATAGTAATATTACAGTACAGTTACTGTTAATCATGAAATAAAGTCTCCATGAGTGAAAGAGAGAAAAAGAAATATGGAGAACTAAGGAATGAAGACTTGGGTAACTTGTACAGATTTTAACATTCTTCTATATTCTTCATTTTTCTAATAACTTTATTGCATTATTTCTCAAAATGATTATACATAGGTTATAATAATACGAAAAGAATAAATGTGTGCTATAAAGGTTTAGAAAAAAAATATACCTACAAGATGATATACTGTGTGTGTTTACCATACCACAGTTCCGATTTACCATTTTCCAATTGATTTAATTATCTGACTTACAACCGATCCATCTTATGACCAGTCTGTTGGAACCAAACCAAGTCGTAAGTATGAGACCACCTGTGCTGTATTTTAGCTAAATAAATCGTCTTTACAGGTGGTGATGATAGGTGTCAGTTTGTTTGTTTACAGTACTAAGAATATTTACACTTTACCTGTGCTGTGCTTCAATAATGTAGTTCATAAATTATATATTCCTTTACAGGGATCGCCTCCCACAGAAACAGTTCGAGTGAGTATCAGAAGTGACGGCATAAAGACTTTCCACTGTCTATTTTGTTCCTATACATCCGTGGTGAAGACAAATGTACTGAACCACCTCAAGACCCATACAGGAGAGAAACCGTTTCACTGCCCATATTGCCCCTCTGCATTTGCTCAGAAAGGAAATCTAAAGGTTCATATGCAAGCTCACACAGGAGACAAGCCGTATGCTTGCTCGGAATGCCCCTACAAGTCAATAAGGAAAGAATATTTGATAAGCCACCAATTTAAGAAGCACGGTCGCCCTTTTGAGTGAATGTATATTAGAGATGTTATCTTTATCTGCTGATGAAAAGATGTAATCTACTATTTCAAGTTATTATTCTCCTTGTGAACTTTAATCCTTTCAGCCTCTCCTTTATCATTCTCTTATTGCTGCCTTGTCTGTATGCTTCTGATTTTTTTGATAAGGGCAATTTTCTAGCCTGTCCTGGTAACTCACTCAAAAAAAATGATGATTTTTTCTTTGGTATATGTATACATCTTAACGTAATCCCTGTCTAGTAATTTCTTTGTCGAGAGCCAATGGAATTACTTGTAATACTCTTTTTAGGATATTTTTAACAAAGAATAAAGAATTGCATATAGAACTGTGTGTTTTATATATTACCTTTTTTGCATTAGCTGCATAAATACTTGATGTGGATTTAATTAAAAATTAATACCTATCTCACAAACAATTAAAATATATCATGTTAACATGTAAAGTAACTTACCGTATTGGGAGTTGCCATTATTAAATTTTGGGTGTCAGAGAGTGGAAAAAAGAATAGATCACTTGTGTATCAGCAGTTAAGGAAGGGGCACTTTAAGTTGTTAATCCCCTTTAACAACATTATGGCAGAAGTGGTACTATATTGGGCTGGTAATACTTTAACCGCAGGCCCAATCCTGGTCTGAGGTTGGACTAGCTTTCACTGCCTCATGTTGATACCAATTAATTTGGACAGTTAATTTGGGGGTTGATGATTTTCCGTAAGTCTACCTGGCTTTTCAACCATTACCTGGAGAGCACGGGGTCCATGTGATTGGAGAGGAGTCTTGGGCCTCTGGCTATATGGTAGGTACATAGTCGGAGTCCATGTTATCACTGTTCGTTGCCTGTGCCTATCATTAGAGACCATTGAACTTTTACCATGAATTTGATCCTCCATTTGCCCATAGATCCAGAAAAATGGATCACTAATTTGAATGTGTTTGAAGTAAGTCCTGGTCAAGAGTGAATTTTTATGTGCATTCCTCTTGAAGTAAGTTACTATTTTTATCATTAGTGTTACAATTAGTGTTTTTCTTACTAATTTGTTCATAATTGTTACTATTGGTTTTATTATTGCTTTTTTGATCAGTATTGCTGGTTGAGTCCAACTCCTTTACTAGAGTAAATAAAGCTTGGTTAATATGCATACAGGATCTTAGAAGGGTAAATCTGATTGAGTTGAATAATGCTTCATTTTATGTCAAAATTATTCTCCATTCGAATTGAGGTGGACATGCACATATCTGACCTGAGGGATTATGGTTGGATGCCCTTCCTAAAGCCCTGCAGTGGGATTGAACCTATGTAGTTGCTTCCCAGCTCAAGCACTGTACCACTGAGCTACCGAGGCCTAAAATGAAACTGATGAATAAACTGGGAAAAACGGAAGTGATACTAGCTGTAAAGGAGTTATTTTATGAATCTGCGAGAACAGATATTTCGTAGATGGAATTAATTCCGTCTACAAATACATTTGTCATACTTTTGTACTGCATTGATATGTCTGATATGATAAGGTATACCTTTTATGTACTTAATAATCTTTAGGAATAATATTTATTTTAAGTATTCTGTACATTGGTGTTGAGGTCGAAAGACTGGATGTCATGTTTATATAAAATTAAAGATGATATATCTGTTCGGGATTTGTGAGTAGGGAATTAAACACGTAAAAATCTAGATGGCCGGGGGGAAGAAGAATTAACTGCTGATAATAAGTTATTGGGTTTGTTTGCCTGTATCTTAGCCGGTGTCCTTTACTTAGCTTTCAAGCCATATAATGTCTACCGAGATGCACCGTGTTTGACATTCTATTCACAGGGTAAGGCTTAGAGAGAGTTAAATCCCGAGTGTTAATCAACTATATTTGACATTCTCTTTTCGGGTGAGACTCACTCAGAGTTACGCCCCGAGTGTTAACGAACTATATTTGACATTCTTTTTACAGGCTAGACTCATGGAGAGTTATGCTATGTGTGTTAATGAACTATATTTGACATTCTCTTTGCAGGCAAGACTCACAGAGAGTTACGCCTCGAGCGTTCATGAACTATATTCGACATTCTCTTTACAGGTGAAACTCACGGAGAGTTATGTCCTGTGTATTAAAGAATTATATAACATTCTCTTTACAGGTCAGACTCACGGATTAACGCCCTAAGTGTTAATGAACTATATTTGATGTTTTCTTTACAGATAAGACTCACGGAGAGTTATAACCCGAGTGTTAATAAATAATATTTGACATTCTCTTTACAGGTAAGACTCACGGAGAGTTACAAGACCAGTGTTAATCGTGATGGCAGGAAGCTCTATCATTGTCCCAGTTGTTCGTATTCAACTGTAATTGAGACCATCCTAATAAACCATATCAAGACACACTGGAGAGAATCACCTTATGTATGTCCTCAGTGTCGCACAGCATTTAATCAGAGGGAGACTCTCAGGCAGCACATGCTTGCGTATTCACACTGTTAATAAAAATCAATTAAAGTGAGAGTACTTTGTAAAAATTTCCGAAATCACGGAGTTATATGATGTGAGAAACCACCAGCCTAGCCTTCCAGTCTTCTGTAGGGGTAGTTCTACTTGTTTAAGATTTTGTGATAGGTCCATGAGAAATCACCTATCAAGCCTTCCTGTCTTCTGCAGGGATAGGTTTACTTGTTTTGGATTTTGTGAAGATTTAAGGTCCACAAGAAATTACTTGTTTAGCCTTCCTGTCTTTCGTAGGGGTAGTTTTACTTGTTTAAGATTTTGTGTTGATTTAATATATATATATATATATATATATATATATATATATATATATATATATATATATATATATATATATATATATATATATATATATATATATATATATATATATATATATATATATATATATATATATATATATATATATATATATATATATATATATATATATATATATATATATATATATATATATACAGTAATCCCTCGCTATTTCGAGGTTCACCTATCGCAGATTCAGTACATCGCAGATAATTTTTTTTTTTTTTTTTTTTCTCCCAAAAAAATGATAAAATAAGACAGCCTTTATCAGGCTGTAAAGAGAAACAGAGATGGAGTGTAATGACCTGTCAGATGTGAAGGGATAATAAAAGATGTGTAATGAATATCCAGCTCTCTACTGGGTTTTAATATACCTCTGCATGACTTTCATGATGTCTGTTCCAATAATTCTCCTTAGATCTTATTATTGTTATTAGTATTATTATTATTATTGGCGATAATAATTTTCCTTTGATGATGATTGTGGAGATTATTATTATTATTATTATTATTTTTATTATTATTATTAAGGGCTCATCATTGTTTGTACATCTGTTGGTTTATTTACTTTAATAACTGTGTACAGTGCCCCTCCCTAGTTTGTTGGGACAAAGAGAGTGTGGGGGGTTGGGTAGAATAGAATGTTGGAGAGAGAGAGAGATCTTTAATTAACTCTTGTTCATCCAACCAAAACTACATTATTTATTGTAAAAATAATGGTTTAATTACAAATTCGTAATAATAATGATAATAATAATAATAATAATCTATACAATCATCATCAAAGGAAATTTATTGTTGCCAATAATAATAATAATAATAATAATAATAATAATAATATCTAAGGAGATTTTTTGGAATAGACATCATGAAAGTAATGCAGAGGTATATTAAAATCCAGCAGAGAGCTGGATATTCATTATACATCTTTTATAATCCCTTCACATCTGACAGGTCATTACACTCTCCATCTCTGTTTCTCTTTACAGCCTGATAAAGGATGTTTTACTTTTATCATTTTTGGCCCGTCCTGGTGTCATAAGCATCTTAAATTTTTTTTTTTTTCTATTTTATTTTATTTTATTATTTTTTTTTTTAGGTGTTCTTACTTCGAGGAAATTCACCTATCGCGGCCAGTCCTGGAACCGAACCCCCGCGATAAACGAGGGATTACTATATATATATATATATATATATATATATATATATATATATATATATATATATATATATATATATATATATAATATTCACCCAGTTCTTGGAATAACGTGAAGATAGGTTCTCAAAAGTGACGTGTAATGTAAAAATCGCGTAATGTAGCGAGTCATTTTCCATAAGAAACAATGATAATGGGTATAGGTATGTCTCACTTGAACGACTGAATCAGATGAGCTCACCACAACACCTAGTACCACTGTCCAACACTTGCTTCCATCCCTAGTGACGAAGTTATTGTACAGAAACGCTGATTATCTAAGTTAAATTTATGTAAAATGCAACATAACGAAAGGATATAAAAACATCGTCATTTATGACATTATTTTACTATGAATTCTTACATAAAAGGGAAATTTTTTGCTGTTTAAGTTTAGATAGAGCCCTGTCCTTTTACATCTGGCACCAACAATTGCGTCCATCCCTGGTGACGAAGTTTCGCTGATTATATAAGTCAAATTGATGTAAAATGCAACACAATGAAAGGATATCAAAACATTGTCATTTATGACATTATTTTACTATGAATACTTACATAAAAGGGCAATTTTTTGCTGTTTATAGTTTAGATAGAGCTGTTTCCTTTTACACCTTGCACCAGCACACATTATAGTTGCCAGAAAATCGTCCTTTTCACCCCCTCCCCCTCCCAACCCAGGGTGTCCCCTTACTTCCCATGTAAACGAATGCACATGGCAGCAAGGTGGGAAAGTGCCTCCGAGGCAGTTGCTTATTTACTAAAATGAAAATTTTTTTTCCAGATTTTTTGCGTGGGCATTATTCGTGTATTTCAAATTATTTTACTATTATTTTTTTGGGAGTGTTATTCCAATTTCACGTATTTTAAAAACATGTAAAAAGCGAGCTGAGTTTATATATATATATATATATATATATATATATATATATATATATATATATATATATATATATATATATATATATATATATATATATATATATATATATATATATATATATATATATATATATATATATATATATTGGAACAACGCGAGGATAGGTTCTCAGAAGTGACGTGTAATGTAAAATTCGCGCAATGTAACCAGTCATTTACCATAAGAAACAATGATAATAGGAATATATACGTTCCACAACCGTACATAAATACACTATGCCAAAGATATAAGATAAGTAAAACATATTTTATAAGTACATAACAAAGCAGAAAGACCTTTAGTTACTTATATTAACATGCAAATAGTGTAGAGTAAAAAAATATACAGATATACAAATATATACTGTACAGCAAAAAAAATTATTAACCCCTAACTTCAAACGTTAACAAAGATGACATTAGCGGTAGGAGGAGGAGGAGGAGACTTAAGTGGTTACGAGAGGGAGGAGAAGAGGAGTAGGAAGGGCGAGAGCAAACCACGGGTTGTTGTTGGGGTTAATACTGGGTGAAGAGTGACTGAAGTACATGGCAGCATGGTGGGAATCTGCCTCAGATGTGGTCCCTTAGTTACTAAGCAACCATTTTTTTTCGCTTTTATTCGCACTCATGTGCGTAGCTCGCTCATTTCGTATTTTTTTACTTTTAAACTTTTGGGGCGTTACTCCAATTTCGCATATTATAGCAACGTGTAAAAAGCGAGTTGAGTGTATATATATATATATATATATATATATATATATATATATATATATATATATATATATATATATATATATATATATATATATATATATATATATATATATATATATATATATATATATATATATATATATATATATATTGGTAATGTTTCTATCGCTGTTCTGAGGAGTTTGTGAGTTGCGTCCCTTTCCCCACTGGTGAGGTCACCTAACACACACCAAGCAGCCTTGTAGCACAGGTACTCTGTGAAGATTTGTAGAACGCTGATTGGTCAGCACAGTGACAGCTTCGTTCCTGCATCTTCCATGTATTACATATAATTGGTTCAAAGGAATATTGATCTCTACTGTTGATTGCATAAATATAACATTATTACAAGTATTTACTGCATTGAGTCAATCAGTTATTGCATAGAGTGAATGCACTGGGAGGGATATACGAAGGAGTGATTGTGTTGACAGCATTGTATGGAGTAGAGACATGGAATGTAAGAGAGGATGAAAAGAAAGGATTGAGAAGTTTTGTTCATACAGAAAGAATGAGCAGTGAACGAATAGCAAAGATAAATAAAAAATTTGGAAATTTCTCTATTTTCTCTTATCATGTTAATTTGATATAATAATGTGTTCATTATTAAGTCTTGTAAGTCAGGAAAGTTTCATGTACAATGTATTGTATCTAAACTGGTTTTGGTAGTAAATATTTTTGTGTTTTCTCATTATTCTAAAGAGGTAATACTGTACTTTTGTCGTCTATGCAAATACATCTTTGCAAATATGTTGCTAATTCAGTATTTATGTTCTGCAATTTTATAGTTTGTAGAATTGTATTTATGTAACGTTTCATTCAGATTAGAATGTTATTAACTATATTGTATTTCTGGTACATAACTTCTATAATTTGTGTGGTTTAATAAAATGTATATATTACTGTATTCAAATGCTATCCAATTTTTTTAAGGGGTTGTACTTAATGTAATTTAGCAAGTACTGTAATGTTGTATTATATAAATATTCCGTTTTTGGTCGTAGATGCTAATTCAACGTAACTCCTCACACGAGGACCCATGGAGCATCTATTTGTCATAAGGCAAATTGAATTACTTATGATCCTATTTTTAGGGTACAGATATTTGGAACAAAGAATAAAGAACTGTCTTTAAGACTCTGTTTTATGTATTACTTTTTGTTTGCATTAACTATATATATATATATATATATATATATATATATATATATATATATATATATATATATATATATATATATATATATATATATATATATATATATATATATATATATATATATATATATATATATATATATATATATATATATATATATATATATATATATATATATATATATATATATATATATATATATATATATATATATATATATATATATATATATATATATATATATATATATATATATATATATATATATATATATATATATATATATATATATATATATATATATATATATATATATATATATATATATATATATATATATATATATATATATATATATATATATATATATATATATATATATATATATATATATATATATATATATATATATATATATATATATATATAGTCTCCGTGGCAAAATGGTAGCGTCTGCGACTCTGAGGCGGCAGGTCGAGGGTTCGCGCCCCGTCACGAACTGAGGTTAGGGCATACACTCAGGGTAACAATTACATCTGCCAAAACAAGTCCTTTGTAAGAAGGCAACCGTTCTAGCCCTTAGTAGAAAAGGGAGTTCGTGACGTAAAACTGAATCCATATATATATATATATATATATATATATATATATATATATATATATATATATATATATATATATATATATATATATATATATATATATATATATATATATATATATATATATATATATATATATATATATATATATATATATATATATATATATATATATATATATATATATATATATATATATATACTCTGTATATATACTGCTTTGGATACTAATATAAATTTAATACTTATCTTACATATAATAAAAGTATCATGATAATGTGTAAAATAACTTGCCTTATTGGGAGTTGTCATTATTGAGTTTTGGGTTTCGTGAGTGAAGAAGAGAATTGGTTGCTTACTTTACAACATTTGAGGAAGGGGAAGCTTAATTTTCTGAACCCCCCATGAGTTTGAAGTTTGAACATCCCCCATACTTTTCTTAACTTTCTACCCACATATTGGCAGCAGAAGTGAACTATATTTGACATTCCCTTTACAGGTAATGATCAAGGACAATTCCGCCCCGAGTGGTAATCGTGACAGCATGAAGCTTCACCACTGTCACTGTTGTTCGTATTCGTCAGTAATCAAGACCAACCTATTACATCATCTCAAGACACACACGGGAGAGAAACCTTTTGTGTGTCCTTATTGTCATGCAGCATTTGCTCAGAAAGGAAATCTTAAGCGCCATATGTTATCTCATGCAGGAGAATAATCTTTTATCTGCTCATATTGTTCTTATAAAGCAACAAAGTGAAAGTATATTTTAAAGCATCAAGTGAAAGTGCATGCTTTTATGACCTGAGGTACTAACCTGTCTAGCTTTCCAGTGTTCTACAGGGTTAATTTTACTTTGCTTGCAATGTAAAATATTATGGGACTTAGTGCTTAAATGAATTAATATGGACTCTTCTGTGTTTTCTTCCATATATTTTGTCTTAATTGGATGTAATTGTGTGTTCACTCTAATTATTTTAAGTTAGGGAAGTTTACGTACAGTATACTTTTCTAAATGATTCAGTCATAAATCTTTTAGAGCATTCGCTCTGTGTTCTGAAGGCGTAATATTATTTTGTTGTCTCATGTATGTCTTCGCACATACATAGCTAATTCAGGATTTGCATATTTTATTATTAAAGAATTTGTGAAATAGTATATATGCAATTTTTCATTTAGGTTGGAATGCAATCTACCATATTGTAATTATAATTATATTTTGTACAGTTTTTATAATGTATGTATTCTTCATCATGTCTTACGCCTTCTCCTGCCATGGCTTACCACATCATAGCAATCATCTCCATATCATCCTATCCCCAGAAACTTCCACTGTCACATTACACCCACACACTCATGTCATCCCTCACAATTTCCATAAACCTCCTCTAAGGCCTACCTCTCTACCTCCTACCTGGCACCTCCATCCTCAGCATCCTTCTCTCAAAAACCCCTCATCACATGCTTACTCCAGTATTACTGAATTCAATTGCCATCCAGTATTTTAAACATGGTTGTACTCGTTTGAATGTATGTAACAAGTCATGTATTTATTTGCACCTTCTCTCGGTTTCGCTTAATGGATTCTAATTCAGCGTAACCTCTCCTCACAGGCCATGCCCGTGGAGCAACTTCAGAAAGGGGGCCAGGCAAGAAACTCCGATATTTTCCCTTTAAATACGTACTCCCCATCATCCTCTTATACATACGGGACCGAAAAACCGTACAAGTGCTCCCTTTGCAGCGCCACTTTCTCGCTGAAGCGTAACCTGAAGGCTCACGAAAAGCTTCACACGGGAGAAAAACCATTCAGTTGTTCCAAATGTGATTACAGAGGTGCTAGAAAACATTATTTGGAGAGCCACATGATTCATAAACATCATAAATAATGCAACATATTTTGCCCCTGGCCAGGATTCAACCCTAGTCCCTTGGCACAGTAATTATGTGTCAGAGGTTCTAATCCCGACCAAGGGCAAAATGTGTTGCATGTTTTTATATATGCTAATTTTTTATTTGGTAATCATAAATTTCATTCATTGTGTGTGAATTATGGATAATCTTTATTTAGACAGCCATTAATTTTGCATTATTACATTATTTCAACTCACTGAATCAAAATAATCTGGGCATTGGAAAAATGAATTACAGTTATCGTCGTTTTGGAGAAAAATTTTATTTTCTGTAGTTAATAGTGTGTCACTTTCATAGATCAAATTCTTGCAGTGTATCTCAAATATATGAAATATAGTGTATATTGTTTTAGGGAAAAATAATGTGATACCAGAAATGAATAAAGTTGGATGTGAAATATTTGTAAATTTTTCTTCCTGTTCTTCACAAATCATCATGCAAGTTTTTTTAATTAAATTTCTTGTAAAAACTCTTGCTAGGATAATTTAAAGGGCTATTAAGGACGTTGTTGTTGTTTGCCATTTAATGTTTAACTAAATAGGAATGAGGGTGGATACAAACAGGTTTCGGTGGGCTCTGAATTGGTTTATCACTTCCAGAGTCGAAAACCTTAACTTGGTGGCCGGAGAGAAAGAATTTTACACCTGTTTTCTTTGTATGCGCTCGGGGATGCCTTTGCACAGTAGTTAAAGTGATTGAATCAGGAAATTACAAACTTGTGTTTAAGCCCACTGCGAGGTGTTAGTGTGGTCAGCGAGCCCTAATTCCTTAGTTCCAGTCTTTGTCCAACCTCATTTGAATGGGGAATAATTGTTGTACCTAAATGTGCATTTTTCTCCAAATGCGTTGTGATCCTTCTGAGAGGAGGGGGCAAGAATATATCCTGTATTTCCCTTTTTGTCATAAGAATTGACTTAATGGGGCAGAGCGAGGGGCCTTGATAGCCCCTACTTTGTATTTACTTCCCACATAGAGTCAGGGTTCTTGCTTTGATTCAGTCACCTCCCTCATAATGGGAGCATGACTTTTTATATAGAGTGATAAACACTTAATGCATAATATTTCTGCAGTTGTAGAGAATAGTGATTGACAGTTGGTTTCAAATGTATTTTATTAATGTTTTTATGGTAATAATAAATGGGCCAATAATGTATATGCATATAAAGCTTTTGCAAATATTCTGTCGAAATTTGGCAAAAAATTATTTGTAGAAAGTGTTTGGAAATGCTTGCATTTTGTAAAGAGTTTCCTTGTAATATACTAAATGTAATAAATCTGTATTTTGTTGTAAACTTTACGTCTGAGGTAAAGTTCTGTTAGTATAATGCTTTGAATTTCAAACGAAAGTTTTGACTAATATAGTTGTTAGGTTCATTGATTGTTAGTGTTTCTCTACATTATACTTAAGTAATAATTTTTATGTGTTTTGGTAACTTTCCCAATAAGGGTTGGAATAGAAACATTCCTTTTTCTAATAAGCTGAAAGATTTTATCAATGTTTTGGTACTAATATTTATGTAGTTTAGCAACTTTACCATAAGTGGTTGGATAATAAAACTGTCTCTTTGGCCAATAATAAAAGTTTCAGATTTTATCAACTTTCCCCCATGACTGATAATGAACTTGCTGATTTTTATCAAAAAACTCTTCCTCTGACTAATAATGAATTTAAAAATTTTATCAACTTTCCCATACAGGTTGGATCAAGAAGTGACCCCTTGGCTGACAAGATTCAGAGAAATATTGCAGGATATCATCCTCGTAGTACGTTTAACAAACCAAAGTTTGACCAACAACCTCAAAATCTTGGCAATGAAGGACTCGACATTACTCCATCAACACCCCTCGTTCTTTCATCGTTGCCCTCATTCTCAAGAAATTTAGGAAGTTCGTATCCCTCCATGTCAGAAAGATCTCAGAAGGAGAAGCCTTATAAGTGTCCATACTGTTCTACTACATTTGATTCAAGAGGAAATTTAAAAGTACACATAAGAGTTCACACAGGAGAAAAGCCTTTTGCCTGTACCAAGTGTTCGTACCGTGCTTCGCAGAAAATTACTTTACAGCGACATATGATGACACATTTAAAAAAGACTTATGATGATGCTCAATAATCTGTAGGGTCTGGTCAGTATTTGGATGGGTGTTTGCCAGGAATACCAGATGCTGTTGGCATATAAGGGGACTGGCTTAGTAGTGGAAGAGTGTTCAATTCGGCAAGGTGACAGTCCCATGATTAACGAAGTTAGGCAGTGTTGAGTCTGGTCATTACTTGGATGGGTATGCATCAGGGAACACAAGATGCTGTTGGCATATAAGGGGACTGGCATAGTAGTGATGGAGTGCTCGATTTGGCTAGGTGACAACCCATGCTCGAGCGCACATTGGAGCATTAGGAAGAGCCTCCAACCTTAATTTTCCAGCTTCAATCCATCTCTGTCCACCCTCAAACAGAGACTAATTGTGACACATAAAAAACAAGTAATGCAATCTAGATTCCTATAATTTTAAATAAGTCTAATAATAACACTGCATATAAAATTTGTTATGAGCTGAATATTTAAAACTTTAAACTCTTCAAACCAAGTGAGCATTTTATGTCACTACTAATCCCCATGAAGGGGTGGACACAAAAATTGTGGCTGGAGATTTAAGGCTGGATGCCCTTTTTAACACCCCACGGAGAGGTTGTTTGAGGGTCTGTCAACTCCTGAGTAGAGAATTTAAAAAATCATTTAGCCACCATGATCCTGAAAATAAGGATCACTCACTGTTCTCTAAATATTTGAGAATGATGATTTCATGCAGAAATAGTAACTTGAAGTAGAGACTCTACATGCCAGTAATATGTGAAAAATGTATTTTGATACATTTATAAATTAGAGATCACTGATTTTTGTGCTATCAGCGAAGTTAGGCAATTCTGGGTCTGATCAGTACTTGGGTGGATGACTGCCGTGAACACCAGATGCTGTTGGCTTAAAAGGAGACTGCTGTAGTGAAGTGGTAAAATGCCTGACTTGGGAGGTAACGGACCCATGTTTGAACCCACCACGGGATGTTAGGAAAGGTGTCCAGCCTTAATTATCCCAGCTTCAATCCAGCTCAAATGGGGAATAATAGTGACTCAAAAAAAGTCTCGAAGTGGTGATTTAGATAATAATGAAATTCAAGGACTTGTTATAAGATAAAGTGATTTTGATATGCGTTTAGAAATTTGAGAACCATGTGCTTTCAGGGATTCTAGATAAAGAGGATATTTAAGGATTCAATATATAATGAGGTGATTTTGACATACACTTGGAGATTTTAGAACTTGATGTTTGATGTAGGTATATTGGATAAAGAAGAAAATAAAGGAACATTTATTATTTTGCAGTGGAACGCCATACCATTTAGCTTTCAAGTCCGAAAACCGAAGTTTAACCTACCTCTACAGAAATCTCAAGGTTTACTTAATTTTTAAAGTAGTTGAATATACTGTAAAAATATATTAATACCAAAATGTTTTTGCAGAATATTGTTTTATTTTTTTTTTTAAGGAATATACCTCATTTATAATGCTATATACATTACTCAGAGTGAGAAGAATGGTACCAAACACTTAAAAATAAAAATTTATATGAAAGAAATTTTTTATTTTAGGTTTAGAGGTGACCTCTAATAACACCCCTTGGTTGTTTTCATTTACAGGGTAATCATTTATGATGTAAAAATATAAAACAAATATTTTACCTTTAATCTTATTTTTAATGGTAAAAGGAAAATGTAAAAATAAATCATAATATTTTACAGAAAATTTTACTTTTACTTTGTAAAAGAAAATGGAATAATTCTCACTTTATTTTGTATTATTTGCTCAGGAGAGGGGGTACCAAGAATATGTCTTCTGTGTTCCCCAGTGTGTTGTAAAAGTTGGACTAAATGGAGCAGAGTGCTGGAACTGGGAATCCCTTCCTCTGGATTCCCCCCCCCCCCGCAAAGATCAAGTTATTCACTTTGACTCGGCAGTCTTCCTTATAAGGAGAATTATGGCTCCTATTTAGATACATCAAGGTAGATAGTTACCATACAGATTTCATAAATAGAGACACTCACCCACTTACAAACAAGTTAGGTTCCAGGAGTCCATTCGTTAGTACAATAGTTCGTAAGTTTTGTTCAGTTAAAAGCACATACAAATGCAGTACTGTACAGCACTTAGGCTAAAGAGACATAACTACTACATAAAACATGAAGTATACAGTATTAATGAATTTTAATACAGCAATAATAATGTAATAATTCAGTACAGAACAGTAATGCTTACATTAATGCATGGGAAGATAATGGGTAAGTTTATGTTCATAACTCGATTCATAAGTATGGGAGTGTCTGTACTGTGCTATAGGTATAAAGTATACAAAAAGGGTTTTCTTGTATATCGTAGGTATAGAGTATACAGAACAGGGTCACAGTCCACAATGTGTATTATTAGATTATCGTGTCGAGACCCTGATATCTTGTAACGGATGCACATGCTCATAAAAGCCTTTAATTACAGGTAGCGCCATTAAGGACAAGGACTCGTCGCCCCATGCAAAAAGGAAGCAATGGTGGTGTTAATTTACACCACTGTCATCTCTGCACGTATAATTCCTATAGAAAAATGGACGTGACGAGACACCTTCTGGTACACACGGGAGAGAAGCCCTTCAGGTGTCTTCACTGCCCTGCGTCTTTTACTCAGAAGGGGAACTTGCGTATTCATCTGAGAACGCACACGGGAGAGAAACCCTACGCCTGCCCGAAATGTCCCTACCGTGCTACACAGAAGGTCTCTGTGGACAGCCACATGCTTATCCATTTAAGGAAAGGAGAATAGATGCCTGCTGTGAGGACAGTTTCAGTCAAGTTGCTGTTGAGGATATCATTAATTGTGATATACTCATGACTGTAAAATTTATAATTTTTATTAATTTGCTATTGAGGATATCATTAATTGCAATATACTCAGGATTGTAAAGGTGATCGTGTTTTTAATGATGCCATTGAGGATATCATTTAATTGTGGTATTCCCAGGCAAATAAAAGTGACAGTGTCTATTGAGGATATTAATTGTGAGTCAGGACCGTAAAGTTGATTATTTTTATTATGTTGCTATTGAGAATATAAATTTTTTGTGTTATTGGAATATTTGGTGACTTACTTTTGTTGTTGTGAAGTTGTTCATAGCACTTTATTCAACTGGTGTTTTAACTGCAAGTCGAGTAACAGAGCCATGTGTCAATTCTGCTGTCATAAGCTTCAGAATATAACCATCTCCAAGGCAGAAATAGAACTATATTGCTGGTGTAGTCTTAAAAACCAAATTTAAAAAAAAATGTGACATAATGTTCAATACTCCTTTGCAGTATATTCCTTCCCCACAAACTAATCACTAAATACCAAATAATTAAGAAGTGCCAACGATAGCATTTTCCTAGTGCTCGATATTTGGCTTTTGTAGAGAGGGGCATAAGGGACAGCAGCTTATGATATTTTACATCAGAGTGAAATAAAGAAGACACAAGAGAAGAAACTGGATGTGGCAAAGATGAGGATGTTGAGATGGATGTGTGGGGTGACAAGAAGTGATAAGATCACAAACGAGGTAATTAGAGGTACCTCAAAAGTTAGAGAAATATCAGATAAGATACAAGAAAGTAGACTAAGATGGTATGGTCATGTCGTTAGGAGGGATGAACAGTATGTTGGGAGGAAGGTGATGGAAATGGATATACAGAAACATCGACCCCACCTAAAAGTGGGAAAAGATGTAGACGAAGAAGAAGAAGAAGTGAAAAGTTATGATAATTCAGGAAAACAATCAATACCTGATTTGTAAGGTTGTGATGGAGTGTTAGTAACTTTAATCGTATACAGTATAGAAGAATACCGTAAGTTATTTAATTATATGTATTTGTTAAAATTTTCCCCTTTGTATTAGACAT
Organism: Halocaridina rubra; assembly: GCA_037179515.1. NCBI lineage: Eukaryota > Metazoa > Arthropoda > Malacostraca > Decapoda > Atyidae > Halocaridina > Halocaridina rubra. Next base: position 64,203 of record JAXCGZ010003832.1, read on the forward strand.
ATTTTAAATTCAAATTTTCTGTACTCTAGTTCTATATTAAATGGAGAAATCATTGCCATTATATTTACTGGTCTTTTGTGTAATGTGTAAGTTATATACAAGTTTGAATCTGGTGTTTACAAAATGATTATTAATTATTCCTTATGTAGTTGTATACTGGTTTGTATCTGGTATACAGTATACTAAAAGATGTTTAATTACTCCTTTTTGCTCATGTAATTTATATACAAGTTTGAATCTCTTATATGCAGAAAAACTTAATCCAATTTGAATTTGGTATATACAATTCTCCTATTTGCTCATGTAAGTTATGCTTAAACTCTCCCTTTTTTCAGGTCACCTCCCCAAGGTCACTTCACCTTACAGAAAAGGAGGACAGCATCAGGGGTACCAGATACCAATGCTCCTTTTGCAACTATTCAACTGTCATAAAAGTCAATTTGACTAAGCACCATCTTGTTCACACAGGCGAGAGACCCCACGCCTGTTCCAGATGCCCGGCTACGTTTTCTCAGAAAGCTAATTTGAATACCCACATGAGAACGCATACGGGAGAGAAACCTTTCGCATGCCCCAAGTGCCCCTATCGCGCTTCTCAGAAGGCCTCCTTGCAAGGCCACCTTCTGAAGCACTTGAGGAACGGAGAGTGAATCACTCGTGTAAATTGCAGTTGAATGTGAATACATTGATTAATGAATAATATAAAATGCATAATTGGTAAGCATTTTGATTAGTATAAAGTGTGTTCGTGCGAATCTGCAAATCAGGGACTTGTATGACAAAAAAGAAATTAAACTTCCTCAATATTTGTCCTAGATGTGTTTGTATAAGTTGGAAACATTCTAATAAAATGTGTTTTCTGTAAATTCTTGTATATAATTTTCCTGATCTACTGTAATAGAAGGAATATGCAATAATCCCCATGTTTTCCCTGTATTTTTCTTATCCGTAGCTCATAGATAACATTGTTCAGATCTACCTAATACCACAGGAAGACAGTTTATTTATTTGCATGCTCATTCATTTAATACTTATTTTAGTTCAGACAATATTTTTTTTTATTCACTACAATTATTGTTTTATTACTAATATTGTGTTCAGGTAATTCTCTAGTTAAAACAATATATACTTCTTTTCATTAACTTTATTGTTTTATTACTAATAACTGTGTTCAGGTAATCTTCTGTACCTTACATATGACTTACGTTGGGATTTGTTTGCAGGTGGAACGAGAGGGCATGCTCGCTAACATGCAATTGCCGGAATTGGCAAGGGCAGAACTCCCAAGCAGTGGACTCCTCTTTCCCTCTTTCGCTTGTGAACATTGTCAGTATTCCTCGCACGACAGAGCTCAATACTTGAAACACCTTAAGATGCACACGGAGGAGAGACCCTTTCTGTGTCCATATTGTCCCGCGTCATTCACACAAAGCGGAAATTTGAAAGTTCACATACGAACTCACACCGGAGAGAAACCATTTAGCTGCAGTTATTGTCCGTATTCATCTGTTCAGAAAATCACTCTGAAAAAACACATGCGTCGTAAACATCCGAATTTTGTTTAAAGGTTAAAGGTCAAAGGGCGTATGAAAGGCAGAGGCAAGGGACACTGATAGCACTATAGCCCTGACTATATACTTGCCATATAGATACTGTATTGCAATGTGATGTATCTTACAATCTTATTATTGTAAGCAAGTAATTATACATAATTTTGTATTCTAAGTGTCAAGTAGACTCTGTCTATTGCACTCTTTTGTGATGGGTCTTGGAGATTAATATCATGATATCTTTATTTTATATGAGTATTTTTTAAGTATGTTTGTTAAAGAGTTTAACAATGCGTTTATTTATATTGTATGAGTGTATATGTGAAAAAGTTTGTTTGAAGAGTTTAACAATGGGTTTATTTATATAATAGCTGCAGTAAATATCATTATACACCCTCATGAACACTACAGAACCATTGATACAGTAATATTTTTGTAACTTTTAACATTGTTATATTGTCAGTTGAATGGGTGATTGCTTGTATAATGCCCATATACAAAGGTAAGGGAGATGTGTATGAATGCAGTAATATTAGGAGTATAAGTTTGTTGATTGTGGTAGGAAAAGTGTATGGTAGGATACTGATTAATAGGATTAGGAATAAGACAGAAAATGTGATCGCGGAAGTGCAGAGTGGTTTTAGGAGAGGTAGAGGTTGTATAGATCAGATTTTTAGAGTTAGGCAGTTATGTGAGAAATATTTAGCAAAGGGTAAGGATGTGTATTTTGCATTTTTGGATCTGGCGAAAGCGTATGATAAGAGTTGATAGAGAGGCAATGTGGAATGTTTTGAGGTTATAGTGAATTGATGGTAGACTGTTACAAGCATTGAAGAGTATGTATGAGGGCAGTAGAGCTTGTGTTAGGGTAGGGAATGAATGAGTGAGTGGTTTCCAGTGAGTGTGGGACTGAGACAGGGATGTGTGATGTCACCATGGCTGTTCAATTTGTATATTGATGGAGTTGTAAGAGTGGTGAATGGGCGAGTGCGTGGTCGAGGTTTGAGAATGGTAGATGGGGATGATAACGAGTGGGAGCTGAATCGGTTGCTGCTTGCTGGTGGCAGATTCAGAGGAGAAGCTGTGTCAGAATTTGGAATGGTGTGTGAGAGAAGGAAGTTGCTAGTGAATGTGGGAAAGAGTAAGGTTATGAGGTGTACAAGAAATGAGGATGGTGCTGGCTTGAATGTTATGTTGAATGGAGAGACACTTGAGGAAGTTGATCAGTTTAAGTATTTAGGCTTGGTTATAGCTGCAAATAAATTGACTCATGGCACCAGCTGCCTGTTGCTATATTACAGCTGAAGGTTTTTTGAACTTAAATAGGTCTGTTCAGGACAGTTCGATGTTAAGTCTTCCTTCAATTATGGTTCTTTTTCTATGCCTACAGCTACACTGAATATTCTTGGATATTCATCACACATCTTTTATTATCCCTTCACATCTGACAAGTCATTACACTCCCCATCTCTGTTACTTTATGTATTCTAGGTGTACAAGAAATGAGGATGGTGCTGGCTTGAATGTTATGTTGAATGGAGAGACACTTGAGGAAGTTGATCAGTTTAAGTATTTAGGCTTGGTTATAGCTGCAAATAGATTGACTCATGGCACCAGCTGCCTGTTGCGATATTACAGCTGAAGGTTTTTTGAACTTAAATAGGTCTGTCCAGGACAGTTCGATGTTAAGTCTTCCTTCAATTATGGTTCTTTTTCTATGCCTACAGCTACACTGAATATTCTTGGATATTCATCACACATCTTTTATTATCCCTTCACATCTGACAAGTCATTACACTCCCCATCTCTGTTACTTTATGTATTCTTTGTGCCCAGTCCCGATGAGGGCTGTTTTATTTTATGATTTTTTTTTGGCCCACCCTGGTGTCACAATCATTATATTAAAAAAAATAAATAAATAAATAAATAAATGTAGTGGAAGCAGATGTGTGTTACAGAGTGAATGAAGGATGTAAAGTGTTGGGTGCATTGAAAGGAGTGATGAAGAATAGAGGGTTGGAAATGAATGTTAAGAAAGTTCCGTATGAGAAAGTGGTTGTGCCAGCTGCGATGTATGGATCAGAGTTATGGGGTATGAAAGTAAGTGAGAGATGGAAACTAAATGTGTTTGAGATGAAATGCTTGAGGAGCATGATTGGTGTATCTCTTTTGGATAGGGTAGAAATGAAGTGGTGAGAGCAAGAATGGGTGTGAGGAGAGAATTGGCCGCCAGAGTAGATATGAATGTTCTGAGATGGTTTGGCCATGTGGAGAAGAGGGATGATGAAAGATTGCTGAAAAAGGTGATGAATGCGAGAGTTGATGGGAGAAATGCTAGAGGGAGGCCTAGGTTTGGGTGGATGGATGGAGTAAGGAGAGCCATGAATGATAGGAGGATGGATGTGAGGGAAGCAAGTGAACGTGCTAGGAATAGGAAAAAGTGGCGAGCGATTGTGATGCAGCTCTGATGGGCATCTGCTGTTACCATGGGGCTGCATCTTACAGAGGTAGCCCTGTGGTAGGGGCAGTAGGGGAGTTGGCATCATGAAGCAACACGGGTTGTGGAAGAGCCGGGAGGATGGGCTGTAGCATTCCAGCAGTGCCATCTGAATGGTCGCTAGCTCCCTCATCATTGTCCATAGAGCAAAGTAATCCCCTTATTTTTTTTTTTTATGTCGGCTACCTCCCAATGGGAGAAGCAGCCAAGGTAGATAGAAGTGATATCAGATGCTTGAAATTCAGAATGTAATTGTGTAGAATGTAACATCACGTTTGAAAAGAAAATATTTTATAATGAGTTTTTTTTCTTTGTAGGATGTATGTCCATTTTATGTAAAGAAAGAATAAAAAAGGTAAAGAACTTCTATGTCGGTTTGATAGCCTAGACTTTGTACAAAAACGGAGCAAGATAGCTCAATCTCAAAAAAGTGGAGAAAGGACATTTTGGAGTTTATTTACTGTTTGTTTAAACATTATAATAGTTTCATAATATTTCGTAATATTGCCCATTGGTCAATATTCTCTGAAAATAGACTCTACAAGAACAATGTCACTTGGCTTTAACTTTTAAAAATTTTTATCTCTGAAAATTTTTATTTCTTTCTTACCATGGTGTTTCTCTCTTATCATTTTGAAACCGAGAGTCTCATGCTCCGTCTTTTAGTGTGAGATCATTAACATCTTTCTATTTTTATGGGAGAGATACTTTGTGCCTCATATCAGGTAATTATTTTGACAAAAACAACTTGCCTTATCCCAGCTAGGTATACAGTGACTAATAGTATGAGTCTATCTATCTGTTTGCAAAAGTTTAACCTCATTTATAAGGGGAGTGGCTGCGTCGAAGCAATATCCTTGACTCTGTATGGAAGGAATATACAAAGGAAGGGATTCCCAGTCCCCTTCTCTGCCCCATTTAGTCTACTTTTATGATATGCAGGGGAACATGGAGGAGATAGTCTTGCCCCGTCTCTTTATTTTACTTGTTGATGCTGCTGTTGTTTTTCATTTTATGTGTCACTATTCATCCTCATTATGGGGGTAAGCACTGACAGACTGGAGATAGGGATCAAGGCTGGATGCCTTTCCTATCACCTTGCAGTGGGCTCGATCATGTGTCTGTCACCTCTCAGGTCAAGCACTCTAACCACTGTGCTACGGCAGTCCCCTACCCTTTGATGCTATATTATGTGTACAGTCAAATTATATAATTCATTCCTTTTTCAGCTTTGTCATTAGAATTTATATAATAAAGTTTTGTATATGATAAGAAAGATATAATGTGAAAATATTATTAGCTTATGATCTCCTAAACTGCAACTATATATAAGTCTTACATACAAGTATTTTGTTGCACATGCTAATTTAAGGTCATTTATCAATTATTGACTCAAGAATTTGTCATGTGACATAATTTTTTTTTAATTAATTTGAATTTTCATTTTCATTTTTGCATAATTGTAATTATTATGGAGGTTCATTTTTATATTTTAAGGATTTTCAGGAGTTAATTTAAAATACATCTGTTCCCTAAACCAAAACATGAGATGAAACTTTGTTGATAAACCATCTGGAGCTGCCATGCTCATGGCAAAAGAGCCTTGCCCACTCTCCCTGAGGGTAAACCAAGCAAGGTAGGGTGGAGGAATTGTGGCACCTTTTATCCTCCAGGAGCTAAGAGGGATCATCGAGGCATATTAGCGATTGATGAATGTGTGGATTGACTTGGCCACCTACCATGGGACAGAAACATATGGAGAACACTGGCCAGAAACATCGACCCCACATAAAAGTGGGAAAAGAAGTAGAAGAAGAAGAAGGAGGCCCTTGTGTATGTATTTAATCACATCACTGATGGTGGAGGAACAATAATTCCATACTGGTATTTCTTGAGTGTTGCAATAGGTGGCTGAAAGGGGTGTACTTTCTGGTGGGGGAGCAATTTCATCTTAGTATTCCATGTGTGTCTTAAGAGTCAGCTAAAAGGAAAAAGGGAGCAGGGTAGTTGACAATCCCTTCATTCCACTTTTATATTTTTATTTTTGAAATATCGAATCTTCGTTACACTTGGGCCACACTGCTTGATTTGGCTGGGTATGGACTCATGTTTGGGTTATTAAGTCTCAACTTTTTTTTTTTTTTTAGACACACACACACACACCTACAGATTTTCTTGTTGTTTGTTCCCTTAGCTGCCTGGTAAAACAGCTCAAGCCCATAAGGTAGGCCATAGCCTAATCCGGGGTTTGCCATGGAGTTCTCAGGGGGTGTATGTAGTGTTGTGTGCATTTGTGGTTGTAAGCAATGCCGTCTTCTATACTATGCTTGATTTGTATAAGGTGATCTCTTGCCTTGGTGTAAAGGCTGACTTAATTGTTGCATTTTTTTATAAACATGTATTGAAACCGTCTTATAGGTTGGTATTCATAATGCCCATAAATAAACTTAACTCTCTCTGTACTCGTATCATGGAGGCTTGATCTAGTGTATTAATAGTTCCTTTATTTTACAGATACAGGCTGAGGAACTTCAGCTAAATGAACTCATAGGAGAGAATGGGCTCAAGCTTTTTAAATGTCCCAGTTGCAGTTTTATAGCCAAATACAGAGCTAGATTAATGCAACATTTGGTCATTCACACTGGAGAAAAACCCTTTTTTTGCCCTTACTGCCCTTCTAGATTCTCTCAGAAAGGTAACATGAAGACCCATATGCGTACACACACTGGAGAAAGACCCTACGCTTGCACTCAGTGTTCATACAGGGCTACTCAGTTTCATAGATTAAAATCTCATCTCATGACTCATAATGAGGCTTCATTACTGTAAGGTAAATATGTGTGGATTATGGCAATGAATTTAGATAAATAGTACGGTATATATAATTTTGTGTAGCATGAACTGTAGTTTTTATTTTTTTGGCCAAAGTCTTCCATTGAATCAAAGTGTATATAGCTGTTGTTGCAGGGAGAAAGAGAGAGAGAGAGATCAATGGATCTTTCTGGGAAATCTTTTTATATATTTTTTTTTTTGTTCCTCTTCCCATCATTTTAAGCCTTCTTCCTTCTCAAGTTCTTTTTCTTCTCTACCCTCTTCTCGAATCATAAATATCTTTTTTTGAGATTTTTTTTTTCCTTTGGTTTAATTTAAATGTAGTTGATTAGGTAGAGGAATGTTACCCACTTTTTGAGGTACTTTTCTTACATATAAGTCATTATCATTTCTTGCTAAACTTAGCCATGTATATGTTATATCTCAGTGACTTTTCTTTTAGCTTGTGAACTCATACATTCTAGAGACTATGTTTCTGAAAGAATTCCTGTAAGCATGATTGATAAAGAGATTCTAAATGGATATCTACATATGGGTTCTTTTGATGACCAGGCTAAGCAAGACATACTTACCCTGTAGCATCTTGTATCCATGCATTCAAGAAATAATATCTGACAACTGGAACTTGAAAAGGAGGGAAGTATGATCTGAAAGACATGTATGCAAAAAGTAAATGACATATTCCGTGAAGACAGAGTCCACCTGGCCAAGCTGTAATGTGGGTACAGCTCATACCTTCTGAGCCATTAGAAGAGGGTGGACGACTCTGTTGTTGATGCCCAACCAGGAAGTAACACATCATGGAAGCTTCACTGCTTACAGCCATATGCGCCAACAGCACAACATACACTCCCTGAGAGCTCTGTGGGAAAGCTTGAAATCGGCTGTGGTCTTCCTTAGCGAATCTAGGCTGTTTGGCCTGGCAGAATGGGAACAAAAACAACAACTAAGAACACTTTATTAACTACATATTCATAGTACAGTATATATTAATAAATATGTAAATTTATACAGAACCCTTCTATCACCTAATGATGTTGTGGCAGTTGATATCAGAGGCATGTTAAAAACAAAGCTATTTTGGGTAGTGAAGAAAAATATTTCTATTTTAGTCTTTTTGTTCTATAGGAGCTTCCATAAAGGGATCTCCCTAGTAACGAGGGAGAGATACTTCCTCATCCATACACATTGTGTATTGTAGGAGACACTTAAGAGAGATTGGGAAGCAGGGAAGAGGTCTGGCATTAATACTGCCTTGAATTTCTTTCCATCTAAAGAGTATTTAATGTATGAAGTGATGATGAAGAGGATTTGATTAGTTCCAGCTGCCATTTTTCTCCTTATACAGTTGTGGCTACCCTGTTGGTTTCATCAGGGCACTGTATCTTTTTTAATTAGATTTACTAACCCATTTTACCTTGCTTTTACTTAAGTTACGTTGGTATTAAAGAGTAGTGATCATCAGGAAGAGCCTCAATGAGGTTATCCCCCACCTAGGAATGTGAAAAAAATTAAAAATTGAAGACTGTTACTTTTGGATCACCCTATATTGAAGTTCCATGGTCCGAAGCACATGAAGATCTGGATGATTATTGTGAACTTATGGTTTCTGACGTAACGGAGACAGGAATATTAAATATAAAAATGCAACATGCAGACAAGCGTTTTCCCAGGAGGATATTTGGCAGTGGCCTGAAAAATAATTGTATGGCTTTATGTCTTTTACTATATATTGCATTAAATGTTGACTTTTGCAACATGAAAAACTTTTAATTTCGTGATTTTCTGGAGAGTTTTTGTGAAAATTCAAATTGTGTTGTATGGAAAGTTTACTACTGACCATTTTTTTCCTTTTTTTTATAGATAGCCTCAGAGCCTCTTGATAATTATTCACTTATATTGTGTTCTTAGCATATATAAAGATGCCAAACATTTAAATGTGTCTGTTGCTTACTAGTAATTATTAAGTGTTAGTGTGAATCGGCTAATTACTAGAGGAATGTTTTGTACGTACAAAGTACTTACTTTATAACCATGATGATTGGGGAGATAATAATAACTTTTATTTCCTAGATTTCTTTGGGTTCAACATAAAAGAATAAGGAAGTAAAGGCCACAGTTTTATCCTAACTGTATTTTTCTTTTTAAGGGACAGTATTGTTAATGGAAAGGGTAAGGATAGGTAATATGAAGTTCTGCTGCAGTCACACATTTCTTTATGGTTCTGCCACCACCCATTTCGTGAAGCTCAGCTACCTCATATTTTTTTATGGGTCCAACAGGATCCATTCCATGAAGCTCAGTTACCATAACTTTTTTTAATGGGTTCAACAGTCCATTATGCTCAGCTATTTCCACTTTTTTTTATGGGTCCACCAAAACTCATTCCACCTAAAGATGGAATATCTATTACAATAAAATCCACTTTTTTTCAGTGTAACCATCCTTCTTAGTTGAGCAGGATGTGTCTATCATTTTAATCAACCTTTATATTTGTAAACCTCCATATCTAATGTAAATTGTTCTTTGTTTCAGGTCGCTCATGGCAGCATGCTAAGATTCTCCAGAGGAGAAGTGACCTCAAATAGACTCCTGTATTGCCACACATGCTCTTTCACATCTGTGTCTAGATTCGAACTCCAAGACCATCTGCAACAGCATGCGGGAGTGAAACCCATCCGTTACACCTGCAACATCTGTTCTGTGTCTTTTACACAGAAGGGCAATTTGAATGTTCACATGCGCAGGCACACAGGAGAGCGACCGTTTGCTTGTTTGAAGTGCCCCTATCGTGCTTTCCGCAAAGCAACGTTGCAACGGCATTTATTGATACATGCGAAAGTCAAGAGAAGCATGAGGACAGTGAATAATTGAACACTTTAATAAACTGACCATATTTGTCAAAAACTTAATTTTACATTTGTGAAATGTGTATGTATGTTTGATATGCAGTTATGTAGGTTTTAGTTGACTGCTATGTGAAATAATCTTGAAGATATAGTAGCAAGTTTTTACATGTATTTCTGAAAAGACTCCTATGAAATGATATGCACTGTAAAAATGCAGTTCAGAACCTGGTAAGGAAGGGAAATTGAAAAAATTATAAGAAAAAATTATTATTGTATATCGGTAAATGGTCCATTTTTTTTATTTGCTTCTTCATTAGTCAATATGCACTCTTTCTTAAATTTTCTTGGTTGTTTTACAGTATACAGTCATAAATATACACACTAATATCAAAGCACCAATGTAAGTATTTTATGTCTTCAGATAGAAATGCTATAGTGGGCACAAATATTTATCTCATTAATTGAATGCTTATGAGAATGAAGGGTATACCTCTCATATCCTCTTGGGTTGTTAATTTAATGTGTTCTTTTTATCATATATTGTTCTCATTGTTCCATAAACTCCTTATGAACTGAGAGGAGTGAATGAGATATATTACTTATTGGTGAATGTGCGTGCTTTGATTCGGCCACCCTCTTACAAGGGGGATTGCAGCCATTATATATGTATGTATGAACACTTTTAACATGAATTCAAATGATATATGCCACAGGATGAAGTTACAAGAGTAGAAATTGTCCTCAGTCATATTCTTGGCCATACTGCCTCCACTTCTGCTAATCAAGTGAAGTCAGCCATTAAAAAAAATAATAATGCACTAGAACAAGGCCTTGCATTTGCCTTAATTCCTAAAAGATAGCTAGAAAATTTACTTGAAAGGTCATACAGTTGAGAAACCCATATTTGGTATTTTTCTTTTACAATTGCACCCATCTCAATTTAGAGGTGAACATAAAATTTTTCGGTGGGTTTTGATGTGTATTGAATAAATATGACCTTGAATACCATTGTAAAATATACTCTAATCTAACTTGACGTAAAAATAGTAATTTGTGACATTTTTCAAGGT